>CALYDF020001298.1:0-101471 GCA_944474145.2 Dicrocoelium dendriticum
GGACCAAGCTCAACGTCGGGCTTCAAAATATTTCATCGGACTACACCACCTTCCAAACGAGCAATGGTTTAAGCGCTTGGGAGTATTCAGCTGGCGGTATAGCCGACTACCAGACTACTTTTTATGGCGTATTTAAGTCTACACAATCAAACACATGTGTGCTGCTCTTTGCTGAAACTTAGCAGTAAGACCAAACTCAGAGGCCACTAGTTGAAAGTAGCAAAGCAGTACAGCCGTCTGGCGTGCCGTAGCATTTTCCTTTCTATTCGTGTGTGTCAACCGTGGAATGCTCCCGCTGAATGGTTAGTTCTACACCCACGCTAGCCAAAATGTAAAAGTCGGTTGGATGATGCACTACGCCAGTTACTTTTTGTTACTTAAGGCTAATCTTCATCCTATTCTCGAGAAATACTTTGGATTTATTTTTCCCCAATTAGAGAGATGGAAACACTTGGAGTGCAGGGTTACTACATTACATACAATAAGTCCTTATTATTGACAGTAAATTACTCACTTCGTTTTACACTAACGTTTTTCGATAACACACCAGGCTATCCAAGGAAGCTTCTAAAGCGGTACTTCTTAACCCGTAAAAATCATGGTTTATTGTTCATTGACAGGATTTCCTGCATACTCATTGTTTTCTTAACCTACGCTTCTTTTCTGCAGTCATTAAAATGATAGTCTATACACGCGATGTGCTAAAGTCGTTACATATTTCCATAAAATTTAACGAGGATAATCAATCTCCCAGAAATAAAATAAGATCTATAAAAACCGGAATTGATCTATAAAATACCATCATGCGAAGTGGAAAGTTGCTTTGAGGAAGGTAAACTTGACAAGCATGAGCGTACCTACTTTGTACTCGCCAACGTCCGTTCGCCCTTAGGAGAAATGGACGACCTTAAAAGCATTGGTAACTATCGCGAATTAACACAACTTGGAACCACTACGCTACAAAAGACTTGGTTACATAATGGTGTTGTAGACGCCGTTGTTGCAACCGGCCGTTTTATTCGTTATCATACTGATCGTCCATGCATTACCGGAATGGTAACGGTGGTATCATAAGGTTTCTTAACGCCTCTTGATGTGTGTCAGTGCAAAGCCTCTTTGCTGCTCGTCACAACGTAACAACTGCTTAATCCTACAGTGTAAGCTAAAATATATGTATGGGTACTGCACAATATTACTGTTCACTACCTATATATCCCCAGTTGTCCCAACTCAGAAACAGTCAAATTGTTGCAAGGATTTTACGGCTTCTGTTACCGGGAAAATCGACCAGTTTCTGTGCATATCTGCTGGCGAGTTCAACAGATTTAATACCACCTTCCTTACAACTCTCTGGCTAAAGAATATTGTAAAATATCCCACAAGGTTAGAAGCAACCCTGGATTTGGTGTTTGCCAATAATTCAAAGATATTTTCGGTCTTCAGTCAGGCACCAACTAGCAGCTTAGATCATTCCATAGTCAAGTAGGACGCTATCATCTACAGTAAGACAAACTACAAGATTGCCACTAGCTGCAATGCTCGTAGATGGAAATGGAGACAATCGCTTCCTTCAAGTATAGAGGGCCATAGTGAGCTGGTTACGTCCACAGATTTCAGTTAGTTTTCCAACGTAGATGTATCAATATACTGTGACCAAGTGACAAGTTATCTGAATCTTTGCTATGATCTCTGCTGTCCAATAGAAACCATCTTCATCCGTGCTGATCCCTTTCCTTCTCCCCATCTCAAGCAGCTTGGTAGGCTCTAGGAAATAGCTTTAAAAAAATTATCGTGCGTTAATGAAGTCGCTTTCTACTCGTGTAAAGGAATTGGTTCGACATCGCAATTATTTCCATGTCCAGAAAACTCTAGGAAACGGTATTTTTCGTGAGACTTGGCGGATGGTGAAACCGTTCAGCGGAGTTACCCGTCAAAGCACAAATTCTGAGTTGGACGTAGAAGAATCAAATCCTAACTTCTGCTACATAATCAGTGATTCGTTCTCTACTACGCAGCTTAACCATCTCAGTTTTCTACGGACTCAAAGCCGCTTTTCAACGTCGCATCACTGCACAAGAAGCTAACCCAGAGGCAACCAGGCAAGGCATGCTGACCTGACAGGTTGTCTCCCGTAGTTCTGAAGCAGTGTGCCAATTCTTTAGCCCCGCCTCTGGCCGAGCTATATACAATACGCATAAAACAAAGAAAACTTGCTGATGCTTAGAGGATTGCTAGCATAACGCCAGTACAGAACAATGAACAATGATATATTACAGGTAAAAAAGCGATTGCTTCACAAGTCCCGTATGATGGTTGAAGTGAAAATAAACATAAGTGTAAATGGTTGATTTAAACGCCTAATGATTTAGGTGCCCTGTTTCATTAAAACAGTTTAGATTACATCTTGAATTGTTACTGTAGAGTAATATGGGGAAGTAATATGGGGAAGGTATGTCTTAAGAACAAAAGAACCGACAACGCTTACTCGTGCGCTGCTTTCTTGGACTGATGTAATTGATGAACGCAGTTGTATTGTATCCGAACGATATTCCACAGCAGCAGCGTGTAAGTAGTAAAGCATAAAAGCTGCGAATGGGTAGCTTTGATTCGCATTTGGTTGACGTAGACATCACTGATTATATAACGTAATGTAAGTCGATAAGTGAATCAACCAGACGTCTTTTGAATGCCGTTAGCGTGGGGAAGAAACAACGTATGTGGGAAGAGCGTTCCAGTGTTGGCACACACGAAGAGAAAAGAAATTTCAGCGGCATTCCAACAGGCTGTATTGTGTGGTTAGCTTTAGCTGGTATCCTCTGTGTGTGGTATTGCGATGCAGCTTTAGTAGGTGACCACAATAATGGTTTGGATTCCTCAGGATCATATAAGTCATTATCAAGTCGCCACGCAGGCCTCGATATTGTCCACTGTAGGCCCCGAGGGTTTTCAGTCTCAATCGGTAAGGGAGATGAAACAGGCCCTTTACGTTCTTGGTCGCCCTTCGTTGTGGCAGTTCAAGAGCGGTAAGATCTTGCTTTTGCCATGGCTGCCAGGCGTGGATGGAGTAATCAGAAAGAGGGCGAATGTAGGTGTTGAGCATCTGAGAAAAGATGGAAGGATCGAAGCGCCAGAATGCCCTCCGCAAAAGGCCAAGATTTTGGTTAGTATTTTTGAGGCTTTCTCGGCCTGACAGAAGCAGCCCAGATCTTCCCGCACTATCACGCCTAGAACGCGTCCTGTTGAAGTGCGCTGCAATATCTGATCCCCCAGTCTGTATTCGTAAGTGGCTTTATGGCGTATGTTCAACACCTTGCACTTCGTAGCGTTGAACTTGTTAGGTCTCGAACGGCCTGCTCCGAGGAAAATTGCGCTGTCTGAGAAACAAGTCGAGTTGACGCCAATGATTCAGACCAAATCTGATAACTTGCACGGAAAAGCAGAATTTCACACAGATTATAGTCAAACGCGCACAGAAACGAAACAAATTGACTTGTTCGAGAAGGTCAGTGCGCAATTTCCCAAAAGTAACCGTGTGCCTTGTATTAGAACAGTCTCAGTCTTGTGTTGCAGAACATCTTTTACTATCGCTTGTTTCACATCACTCACACGTCCCGTGACTCTTTGAGCTCTATAAATTCAAAATAGCACACAGCCGTGCTTTGAACTGTAGCGGTGTGTATTCATTCCCACGTCGGTCTGTTCTGTGTTTCGCAAATATACTTCTCGTCCGGTGGGTTATCTTTTGACTCGCGTGGCGCAATCTAAGGAGCCGCTAAGTCGAACCCCTGAGGACACAACAGAACTGAAGCAGGTTCTGAGTCGACCATTCGTAGGCCCTGCCAAGATCATCCTGAAGTGCTGCATTGTCACCGGTTGTTCTAATGGCTCGCCATATCTTGAGCTCATTAGCGAAGAGTAAGGAGTTGGAGGTGATTACTGTCGCGAGATCGTTTATGTAAATCAGGAATAGTCGCGGCCCAAGTGCTGAGCCCAGAGGCACTCCGCACTTAAGGTCGATTGGGTCAGAGATGACGCCACGAACTCTTACATTTAGATGTCGTTGAAGCAAGAAGTTACCTATGCAACCGAGGATTGGGTCACCAATTCCACAACACTGCATCTTGTGAAGGAGGATACGGTTGTTCAGACGATCAAAGGCCTTTGAGAAGTCCAAATATACTGTATCAACAGCTAGCCCGCTGTCGACGGTCTCACTCCAACTGGATCTAGCAAGCACCAAGTTTGTAGTGCAAGATCGGCTCTTGCGAAATCCATGTTGTTCTTGTGCTGTGATATTGCGTCTCTCCAAGTAGTTCATGAGCGCTTCGGCAACAATCGCTTCCATGATTTTGGAGAGCACTGGAAGTAGTGTTATTGGGCGATAGTTGGCCGGATCTGTACGACTTCCTCCCTTATGTATGGAAGTGACGATTCCCTGCATCCACCTTGTTGGCACACGCAGCTCATCGAGGCATCGTTGGAAGAACTTGGACAGTGGGTCCGCCAAGTTTACTGCAGACAATTTCAACGCCTTTAGAGGAATATTATCAACACCGGGAGAGGTGTGCTCGCGCAGGACAATTAGCCTTTTCATAACATCCGCACTCGTAAACACAGTGTGGCTAAGTCCTGGTGGTGGTACAATGATCGGGAACAGTGTATGCGGCGATGTCGTGCTCTGGAAGTTCAGGGCGAATTGTTGACAATGGGCGTTAGTCGCCTCGGTTGCGGTTTGTGCGAGTTCACATAACGTGTGTAAGGCAGGAATTCCTCACTGCATTTTGCGGAGCTTGTTTATGTGTCTGTAAAGGAGCTTGGGATTTGAAAGGAATTTCTCATCTAGATTCTGTTGGTGCTGTATTTTCTCTTCGCTTACCAGGTTTACGCAGTGATTCCTTTGGATAGTGTAGACTTCCCATGTTTCGGCATTCGGTGACTTCTTGTATATTCGCCAGAGTAAATTCCTCGTGACGATACACTTCCGTGTCCTGCTGCGTATGAATGATTTTACTATCTTTGCTTGCGAAGACCTTTTCCTAGAAGTACTAGTTGCTAACTCGTTGAATTGGTGAGCAAAATCAGACCAGGCGACATCGGGGGATCGTCCTGCTAGAAATGCCCAGTTTGTAGCATTTATAAGTTTGGTTAGAGCGCGGTACTTCGTTATGAGCTGACATACCTCGGGGTTTGCTGAGGCATACTCTGCAAAACAGATGTAATTGTACATGAGCGTTGCATGGTCGCTACGGCCCAAAGGACTCTCTATCGATACCGTTTCGATCATAAGCTCTTCATTGGTGAATGAGCAATCCAGGACACCCGGTTTGTTTCCCGTTCTGAAGCTTGTGGGAGACGTGGTGTGATTGTAGAGCGGTAGTCCACTAATTATCTCCTGTACTTCCATTTTGAACTGTTCGTTGGTACACGTTTGGGTTTCTATGGTATGGATATTAAAGTCACCAACCAAGAGAATGTGGCTGTACGAATGCGAGAGAATGGTTTTCATTGTGAAGGCTAGGCGGTTGTCCATTTCCAAATAGCCGACGGAAAACGATATACCACACTCAACAAACATGGGCCCCACGGCTTAGGTGAAGATGGCACCAAAGCGTATCGACAATCTGAACCTCTGAGTCATCGAGGAGATCAAGGTGTAGTTAGCTGCGATGATAAAGTAGTACTCCCCCTCCTCTACTTGGTCGATCCTTGCGTTGAATAGACATCCAGGTAGTGCGATTTCTTCATCAGTGATCGCTTCATTCAACCACGTTTCGGTTATCATAACGAGGTCCCTGGACATTGAGACCTGATGCAGATGAAGCCCCGTCAGTTTGCTTGAAATACCTTGTGAGTTGGTATAAAAACAGGAGTGTGATTCATAAGTTCGAAGGTTGTTTGTGGACGTAGACAACAGGTTTGCGACTTGACCGACCCTCTTGAGGTCGGCTGCTACTAGTTTTTGTATAGTCTTTGGCTCGCGAGATTGAGTTGGAATAACTCTCTGCACCATGAAATGGTTCCATGATGATCCTGATGTTCACTCAGCTCCTGCGGTGTCTCCCTGGATGCTAAGATCAGTCCCTATGGCGAACTTCGCAACAACGGGTGCTCCCACTGAATTGGTTCTCTTCATTGAGTAACCAGTAACCCCTAGACGTAGACCTGCGGCTTTTAGTCGAACGTCTGTTGGTAGCATGTTCCGGACGTTACCCCAGTTCTCTAGAACTGTCTGTACAGTTAGCTTAGACAGTAAGACCAGCTTCAGCAACCTAGAACCACACCTTTTTAATTTGGTGACACGGGAATCCTGGTCAGGGAGGTAGCAATGATATTTTCTAAAGACAGCGCCTCACGCATGTACCGCCATTGCTCCAAGTCTTGAGCCTGAGCTTCTTCAGGAGATGAAGCTTGAGCCACGGGGGCGCCATGAACAACGACAGTTTTCAGCGCGTGTTTTCTACTTCCCTGTTGTTTGTTCATATCGTTTGAACTTTCTTTCCACGGAATATCCGGTAATATACATACTCCATACAGTGCTCTGTGGTGTCGATCCGCAGCGAGTAGAATGGATTCCGTTTCGTCCGCGAAATGTAGTGTTACTCGAAGTAGTCGAGGCTCACCATGGTGTAAGAAGTTTGGGTGTCGTGCGATACGTCTCATCGTAGTGGGTTCAGTGCGCATGCTGATGACACTACAAATGGAATCCCACTGACTACGATTGTCTATCAGTTTACCCCTTTTTTGTTGGATTTGGGTTCAGGTCCGTTAGTGCACACAAAGGCACCATGATTTCGCTTGTGGTTCGCGACTTAAGAACACTGGTTATATTGCTTTTTTTGTAAATTTGCGGATCTACCTGGCTATAGCGGTCCATGTTGAGGCGAAGTTTTGCCCTCTCCGGTAATTGAAGTTACAGGTGTCTTTGACGGCGTTTTCCTAGAAGCAACCGCTGCGTACGATGTCCGGTTATTCTTGACCGTGGGCTTTCTGGAGTTTTATGTTTCCAGTATGTCAACTGAATTACTAGTTGTCACACCCTTGGAGAAGTAGAAGCAAGTGGGTTGTAAACGACGTTTTCATTTAGTGGAGTCATGTGGCTAGGGGTAGTTGGAGACTGAGACGCCATGGTGAGATTGGGACGCCTGGCCCTCTTCTTCGGCCTAAACGGAGAGTTTGTAGGTTTTCGTTCAGATGCACGTGTAGCATCGTTTACTTTCAAAATGTGTTGTTAGTGTTCATCAGTTACTCCACTGTTTCTGCCAAGTTTCCACAAATTTTCATTAGGAAGAATACACAACTAAAAACAGGGATGGGTTTGCACACCTGGCAGAACAAAATATTTGCGCACCTAATCGTCAGCCCTCGGTAGCTCAGTGGTAGAGCAGCGGACCGGAAATTCGTGGACCGGGGTTCGATTCCCCGTCGAGACACATTATTGCGTGTGAATTTTAATCGTGACTTCTACTTTCTACAAATTTGACACCTCACAAACATCCAGAAACCAAATGCTTCTGTTTTGCTGCTGTATTGTCTAGCTTCGAATGCATTAAACCCTAAACCATTCGAATGGTAAGCTTTTTGACAGTTAAAGAAAATTGGACCAGAATTAACGTATTTTATACATAGGTCACAAATGACTTCGGATGGGCAAAATCCATTTCGGGCGTGCACTTTGTTATTATGACTTGCACCAGTTCCAGAAGGGATTAGACAGAAAAGGAGACTTCAGAATCTAGGTTGTAGATCGCTCACTTATCTACTTACCGCTAGCTTGGAATGGAATAATTCTACTGATATATGTGGTCTCGGTCAATAATGGGGTAGGGAACTATGAATGACCGCAGATGGTATTGATATGGTGTAAAGATTCCACAATAACAAGATGGAATGGAGCAACTGGATATGTACACTATACTGGGGATAGCATGAGG
Source organism: Dicrocoelium dendriticum (assembly GCA_944474145.2). Classification (NCBI taxonomy): domain Eukaryota; kingdom Metazoa; phylum Platyhelminthes; class Trematoda; order Plagiorchiida; family Dicrocoeliidae; genus Dicrocoelium; species Dicrocoelium dendriticum. The sequence continues at coordinate 7,932 of CALYDF020001298.1, forward strand.
ACAGAGATACTGACTTCGCTTCACTTTTGGTTACGCGGCTATCGGCGCTGGTTTTAAATCCGAGGGTCAGACGTGTGGTGTCCAGATGAGTCAAACTTTCTTTGGGGTAGATATGCTACGTGCGTACTATCCATCTCGCCGCTATGTGGACAGGCAGAGATGCAGCTTAGGATTGAGGCAAAGCAAGAGAGCTTGGAAAATACTGTCTAATGACGACAGTGGCTGCTCCAAAGAAAGACCAAATTGAAAACTATCGCTTGGTACAGAGGTTAGACGGAATGGTAGTAAGACGTTCGGGTTACTCTCAATAAGTCTTATAAAATATAACCATAAGTGTTCTTGTGCGACGAGAGGAAAAATAAATCCTCCGATATGATTCAAGCACCGTTGACTTCGAAATTGCAAAAACACAGTTTGCTGGTGATCCACGAATACCCGAACCAAATGATGAATAGTGGTAGGAGGAGCTCGCGGAGACAAATCGAATGATAGTACGTAGGTCTCTGTGAGAATATATGCGACCATTTAAAGGCGAATAAGGCAGGACGATACGATTTTGCGACCGCTGTGCGTAAATATCGGTCTACTGCATCCTTCTCGGTGGCTTTTAAGTTATTTGATAACATCAGTGTTGAAAGGATGGTGGCCCAGTGCCATTTACATGACCCATTTCAGTTTGCGTATAGAAGTTCGATCCACAAACAAGATGCAGTGGCTTGTTTGGTGGATTCAGTCTTGTCGTCGCCAGACGGTAACGGCAAATCCACGCGTGTTTGCTTCCGCGAATACAGCAACGCTTTCGGTGGCGTAAACCGTAAATGACTGCTGCGAGCACTACAGACATTTGGTATTCAACCTTCTCTAGTATTATTTCTAGAAGATTATTTCTACCAAAAGTGTGTAGAGCACCAGGTTTGACATCAAATTCTCCTCACCACCTACCATAACATCCGGTGTCCTGCAAGAAGCTATTTTGTCACCATGCATGTTCTGTACTTACCTCAGCTCTATATCTATCCCAGTAGAAACTATCCTGTTAATATATGCGGGCGACATTATCAATGGCGTGAATCACCAAACCTCGACCTATTCAACCAAGCTGAAAATTGGTTTAGACGAATCAGTGCAATGGTCAGCAGACTCGAGCTGCTTGACGCTGAACACTTCCAGGTGTAATAATATCCTGTTCTCAATTCATAAATCAGCCCGCTATCAAGACCTCGTCAGGGAATGTTCCAAACTCAGATTGAGTGTTTGAGCCTATGTACATCAGTGAAGTAGTATAGAGTTGCACTGAGCCACGAGTTGTCATGATCACTCCACCTGAAGCAAATATTCACCAAAGTCAAGCCAGTTTCGTTTTATGCCGTTCGATTGAGATCATCCTGTGTGTCATACAGTTTGACTTTGAAGTCTATCACTGCATGTATTCTAAAAAAGTCGACTTATTGTTGTGTGATTACTCCAGGTCTAATGTGTAAGCATTTCAAGCTGCTGGATAGGTCACTGAAACACTTGTCCTGCTGCAGTGGTATTTCGAAGCCAAATTTGACAAAAAATAGTATCAAAACTCGCAAATTCATGTACCACACTTACTTCAAAAATTCTGTCTGACCTTAGCCACTCTCCATTCGCACACACTGTATTTCCAATTGCTTATCTACCTCGTCGACCAGAACAAACAAAAGAGAATTATACGTCTGCATGAAAGCAAATGGTTAGCAAGATTGCTTTTTGACGAAAAGGTTATTATTCAGAAACTGACCAGCAAATTCTGCCAGAAAGGTTATCTTTTAGTGAGCCGATTTTGCTGTTTATTTGTTATCGAATTGCATTTTGTCCTATCGATAGCAGGTTTGTTATGGTTGAAGATTCACCCATCATTGGTGCATAAAATCGCATTCTTGACTTGACTTGACGTGATCTTATGCTCTAAAGTAAAATGGGGTGCGGTAAATGCCAATGTTGGTAAAAATGCCTCAAATACTTAAACGTCAAACGATGTGCTAGTTTTCTCTCTCAGAGTTTGTTTATCATTTACTATTTGGATATGTGTGTTCATGTGTGTTTAGCTTATCTTTACACCATCAACGAAACCACAGTTTTCCTTCCCCATACTCATCCACGCTTACAATTCCTTCCACGAAGGTTGGGACCGCTTCGTGAACTTTTTCAGAGGCAAACCAAGAAATGATGGTGAGTTGCGTTTAAAAGATCGAATCAAATAACTCAGATATGATTCATGTAAAACTGCTTGGCGGTATCCATCAATGACAACCTCGAACGTAAGTCAGAGAAGAGAACGAGCTATATAGTATTGGTTTGAATTAACAAATAATGCTACCCCTAACCGCTGAAATGTAGCCTAACGACAAATACATTGTCCGACGCTGCTGACCGGATACTGAATTATTAACTTATAGTAGGATACTGTTTCACTACATTAGTTTCCCCGAAGCTTATCAACATTCGCTGGTTTCTACGCCCATTGCTTTTGACTATTGCGAAGTTTAGTTCGTCCCAACTGATAAGTCCTCGAAGGTAAATTCACTAATCTGGTGCGGAGTTGCTTATGGCAAATTTTACAAAACTATAGTTTCAGTTTTCCTATGTAGGGATAACTGACTATAGAAAGACACATGATGATTGTACTTCTCAGTTTTTCTGGTCTTTTATAAACAGTCATTTGTGATCCGCATCCAATTTGATTTCACCTTCCTTGTTTCGGATATTTCTATTATACTTTAAAAAAATTAATCAGGCATGATGTCTTGCAGACACTTAATTGTACTTAACTAACTCAGCTTCAAATACAGATACCATAGATAAGCATATCGCAAGGGATGCTTAAAATTCCCGCCAATTTTCATTAGGCAAATACTACCACAAAGCGGTAGCAAAGAAAAATTGATCGGACGACTAAGGACTGTGAGTGAAATGGTTTATCGTTCCATGTGTACCAATGGGCATGTATCCTTCCCTCTATATAACAGAAACCACGTCAACAGGTAGCTCAGCTAAACCGGATCTCAACTAAGCTTGAAACTCTAAGAATTTTGACATTCAATCGTCCAACATATGTAATCCTTTTAATAAAAGTTGTGGTATTGCCATGGCTAATTAGGGGTTTTGCTAAATCGGTTACAACAGCGTCGTAATTGTGGAGTGAGTAGTTTGAATTTATCTGTCCATAAATAGATAATGAGTATCCAGGCCACAGGTAAAAATATTCTTCAGGACAGCCTGCGGACAGTAGTGAACATCTTCGAAGAACAGAACGTTGTCAGCTATCAAATTCGCGTGGTGTTACTAAGCACACAATCGAGTGATATAAAAACAAGTTGGTGATTAACTCTCGCACATATTATCCCAGCGACAGCGAACACGTTCTTCTTGCAAGCTAACTTGATGCGTGGCAATATCCTACAGTTTCCAACTCTAAAGATTATTAGAAAACTCTTACGCCATGAATTTATGTGTCAAGCAAGTAAGGTTTCATATACTGTTAGCCAAAATATATTTGCATGGTTTGCTCAACACTGACTTACTTGAGGCTTCCTGTTCAAAGTAACATTCAGCTAAGTCGATTACAAACAAACATTGGTATAAGTGATGTTGGTGTACATTTTACAAACAGAGGATCACTATGCAAGGACCAACAGAACTCCGCCAATGGTCTATTAACGCTAGTTAGTTTAAACCATCATAATCTACATTAAGTTATTTTACTAGACTCCATTTAAATTTCCTTCTGTACAAGCGGAAGTTAAGGACACAAGGCGCTCTCATTCGTATCCACGTAACATGCACATAACTGTTCACGAAGAGGTGTATAAGGTTTGACACCACTTTTTCTACCGATGTTGCAGATGAAAAATCTGCAGTGCCAACCACCATTCCAAGTGATTCGGTGCACGATCTTTTGTCAATAGTAGGAACTCTGTTAGTTTTCTTCAGTTCCACACTCAAGGTGTACTGCATCGGGAAATTCGTATCACAATGTTTTGGCTTCGACTCCTCCTATTGGCGATATTGCGTACGACTGGCGCACAAAATGTTCATGCCCACTTCATGTTCAACATGATCTTTTACTTTAAAATTACAGTGATCGAAAGGTTGTTTTTTTTATCTTGAAAGCTTTCGATCAAACATCTAATGTAATCAAACTAGAAGATGGCGCAGATCAATTCATAGTTAACCCGTTATTGCATACTCTTGCCTGTAAACAACATAGCAGAAAATTGTCCGCCAACTTGTTTTGACCGCCAAACCGTTTTCTGAACGCCAAAACGGAGGAGTGATTTTGAGGGAATTAGCAAACTTTCGCTTTAGACTGCGGATACTCCATGCAGTAAATGGTTAATTGCGGTCAACGAGCATAGTGTCGTCCACATTTATCACATTCTTCGAAGTTCAGCGTAAAGTGACAACTTGCGAAACTTCGCTCGTACACGTAAACTGTCAATAGTCTCACATCGAACTCTTCTGATAGTGTTGGTAGAGAACATTCCTTATAAGAAAACAATTACTAGCCGTTAAGTTAAAATAAGGAACGCATCCGTCTATGGGTTGCGTTTATAAGACGGTAAAAACCAGTTAGACGGTTGCCTTAAGATAATCAACTACTCGGAGTATTTTTCAATCCAACTGGATACTAATTCAACGCTAAACACCGTGTCAATCAAAGTTTGTTGCACGTCTTTGGCATGTCTGTTACTCAATCTCTGGACAATATTCAGTATGCTTCCTCATATACACTGCATCTGGGTACGAAGTTTAACTACGGTGTACTGTATCACACCGATGATTCACGTTATCGGTTGGAGTATCCAGTTTTAAATAGCCCCTTTTGGACTTCGATCTGCAGTTATACAGCAGTGGATTCATTATCCTCAATAGGTGGAATCTGCTATCAACATGTTAGATGAATTTCTTGAGTATGTAGACTGTTTGGTATTCGGACTCAGTATAGGTAACTGTTGTATGTTCATGTCATATAAATATATTTTATCTATAGGGGATAAAATAACAAATACCAAGTGGTTGAATTGTCAGTAACATCTGGGCCGTTAATACTGCTACACCCTTGCGGTTGCCGATAACACTAGTCCATTCGGTCAAGTCAAGCCGAGTCAAAATAGGTTTTATATACATAAATAGGCGCATTAGCAGCGTTTGCACCATCACTGCGGATACACAAAATGAATAGGACCAGTGGAAATATGCATAAACACAGATTAAAGAATTAAATAACCAAAGAGATGTAGATGTACTTCAAGTAACCCTATGCGCAAAACATCTGTGACTTTCATAATGTCGAGTCTAAAGCGTGACAAATAAGACAAGATTGTGTTAAAATATGAAGAAGTGCGAGGGAATAAAATCCTACAATTTGCGCTTGTGTGAGGGACAGATTACGCTGGCGAGAGAGCATAATTTAATGGATGAGAGCGGTTAGTTAAAACCTTAAAAGAAAAGTTCGTGCAAGCGTCAAAATACTTACAAGCAATAAAACTAAAAATGGAATCTCTCGGCAAGCGGTTACATCTGGAAATATTTGTAATCGATCGCATACTCAAAACATAGTCCATCTGCAGTAGTCCAGGAAGGGTTTCTGGGGAACACTTCAACCAATGGGGTAGTATACACGCAGTTACAAATCACAACATTAAGGTTCGCGGTACAGAAAACTTCTTAAGTCGGAATGCATAAAAATAAATCCTCCTAACCTTGTGAAATGTCTCCAAAACTTGCATGAACCAAGAGAGGTCTTGTGAAACATAGGCACCGAGATGTTTGACGGTGGATAAAATAGGAATGATTTGTCCTCCAAATTACTAAAGGAGTGGGATCTAACTTTACTCGCAATTTATGATGGCGGAGAAATGCAAAGGTCACATCAAAACATTTCAAAGCATTAAGCTTAAGGGACATAGTTGAAAACCAACTCACAAATTCGTCTGAATCCCATTGTAGCGTAGACGTCTCAGTGGTGGGAAATCTGCACCCCAAGACAACATCGTCAGCATAGTTACATCCAATGAATGTTGAGGGTATGCGGAGATTTTCGACATGTAAAGAGAGTAAAATGGGTGAGTTGATCGCGCCCTGCAAAACACCACAGTCAGCCCGGAGCATAGAGCGTTTGCCCGTTTACTTGGGTCAAGTGCATACAATCAGTGAAATAGTCACGCAACAAGTTAAAATGATCAGGGTGGACTCCTTGCAAATGAAGTATATTAAGCAGAACTGATCGATCAAGATTCCCAAACGCATTTGAATAATCAAGAAAAAGAAGTCGTACTGATCTGCACTTCTTATCTAGCGCAGAGGCTATTGAATGCACAAAGTGAGAGACAGCATCAAGCGTGGAACGCTGGAATCTAAACACAAACTGCTAGATATCACGGGACGAGTGGCTGTGGAAACCCGTGGAACTAGTAGCTTTTCGAGGACTTTTAAGAGGACTGAAGTACAGGCAATAGGCCGATACATGTGAGGCTCCATTTTGGGAATTTGCGTTATTTCGGCTGACCTCCAGATTTCGGGGATGGCACCGGTCGTGAGACAGTTGTTAGAATATCAGTCAGGGGTATTGTAAAGGAACCGTCACATTTTTTCAAAACAACGGTTACTAAGCGACCAGGGTCTCTAGCTTTATTTGTATTTAGCTTCTTGACTTCTCTGTTGACCTTAACCTAATCAAATAAGGCGGCTGCATATGAGCTACTGAAGGAGGGTAATGGAAAAGCGCTCGACGGAGAGAAACTAAACTAAGTATTGTGTTTGTCAACATCCACGCTTCCAGTATCTCTGATGGTACTTCTACCACAGATTCGCTTCAACAGCCTCCAAAGATCCTGGCAGTTACGGTTTCCCAGTTCCGTTTCAGTGCACAAACTGTTTATTCTTGCTCTTTCTGGTTTAATTGCTAAAGTCAAGCTTTTGACTCGGAGGGTCATTTTGAGCTTATAAGCGCTTTCGTATTTTTCTCGTTTTCCTTTCGAACTGTCTGGCGAATATTAAAGTGCTAGACTGAAATTAGCTAAATGTCGGCTCTATGATGAGGAGAATTTAACATCTTACACAGGACCCCACATAAATGTATGCACATTTATGTATAATGGGTCTCCATGATAATGACACAATTGCATATGACAGGAAACCAGAGAAGAAACGAGTCGAACAAATACATTGGCTACTTGCATTAAGCCACAACGGCACATGGCCAGATAGGATGTTTAAGTGAAGTGTGAAAGCAGCTCTCCGGGAGACGGTTCCATGAGGGGTCCTTTTACTTTACTTGACCTGGCAGCTATAGAAACTTTTATACCTAATCTCAGCTTCTCCATATGTTATTACTTTTAAGGATTGAGCACCTCAAACATTTTATGGAGAACATAACGTAGCTTGAAAACTCCCTCTACGATGTAACTTTGTTTTACCAATTGATCAGACTGCTATTTTGCCTGTGTCTCGCATGTCGAGAAATATACCGTTTATTTATTTATTTAACAAGGGTGGAGAAAATCTGTCTGCGTGCAGGTAGATCGTCTCAATAGCGCAGCATATGTGTAAGCAGAAGCTTATGTAACTCGTGAGATGGTCCAATTTAAGCGATAGATCATTTGTAAAAACTGAAAAATCGGTGGAAGTAAGCGTTCCTTGAGTCGCGCGTTAGTTTCCCCCAAGGCAATACGTCGTCGGATAGTCTTGAACTGTCGTTTCGTCAATGCGGCATGGTTAGTTTTCTCACGGATATTAGGACAAATCTTTAGCATGCAATGGTCCGAGTTGCTTAGTCGTGCACGCTTTGAATGGAAGACAAACGAAATTTGTTTGTGTAAGCAACATCAAGCTGTGAGCGTTGTCTGGTTGTCTGGAAAGTTTGCTAAATTTGCTAAATCAATAGCCTTGAAGTACGTTTAATCACATTTATTCAAATCACCGTAGACAATGCAGACAGAGCATTCTAGTTGCTCAACTAAAAGCTTCAGTTGCGATGATGATGTATCATGGTCAATGTAGTAGTTTCCCATAACACTGGATTCAAAACTGCTGAGAAAGTTATACTTATATCCAAGTAAATGACAGCTAATAGAACTTGTAGTGGAAGTGCATAATTGACTGACTGAGTTGCACCAGAGTGGGTTAACTTACGTGATGTACCACCCACGATTCCTTGGCTTATCTGGGCGAGCGGACCTAACCGCACGGTATCCGCTGATGCTTATTACTCCATCCACAAGTAGTCTAAATTCTGCCTGAATAAACATTACATGGGTATTGATTCATTAATGAAATCTATCAGTTCCACTAAGATTGATGCGCCAACAGCTTGTTTCCATGGCCAATATGCCACCCCGCGGAATCTGGCGGTATCTGGCTCGACGAAAATAAACTTTATTGGTCAACTCTGACTAGCGATCACAAGGTATCGTTTTCCTGTTCTGCGCGCGTGTACCACTAATCAAAGTGTTGGGCCTGCTGTGAAATTTACTTGAATACTCAAACTAACTGTTTTACTTCTGTATCCCAGCGCAATCACCATAGCAACGTGTTTCAACGGTCACGTGGGCCAAATTTTTCAGCATTTCGTTACGCACACGTTGTTTTGTTCACATTCGCAGCTGTGCGGAATAGCTGATTACGAAATTATCTTCCTTACATGCAGAAAGGTTTTACATTTAATAAGTATTAATGTATTGTGTCTGAAAATTCATTAATACTGATGCCTTAAAGATCATGCATAAAAAGGCATGCCCCGAAATTTTTGAGAATAAATTTAGTTATTTATCTGCACCCAAAAAGTGGGATGCATGTTTGCTAGCAATATTGAACTGCCCTCCAAAATTCATCTTGAAAATGGATCACTGCCTAGCTTCTGCTGTGAAGTGAATGTTGACTCCATCATAAAATCATATTCTGGTAATGTGGGCATATACCCGCAAGCAGTAGAAGTCCCTGCTTCTCTAAGCGAAGAATGCATGACTTGCGCGACGCATCCGTCGATTCACCACTATACTACTACGTCACCTCTTACACGCCATGCAGTACGAGTGAAGAACCAACCGTTTTAGATCTTGCAATTACTAAAGAGGAAGTTATGTTCGACAATGAAAGCATAGGTGCGACGCTTTGCCATAGTGATCATAGGACGCCTCTCTTCCGTTAGATCAGCTGTGCGGAATACTTTGGTGGAAGCAACGAGGAACCTTATGTCGCCACCCGTTGCGACATTCTGCCAGAGCAGGTTTAAGCTACATATTCACCTGATGTCGCCTGGATTGAGTCTGTCATCCAGTTTATGGGGCTAGTTGCAACTGCGTCGGAAAACAAAGCAATTTGACGGAAACAAACTAATAGATTACTTGTGAGTAGCAGGATTGTAACTGTAATTTTGTAGTGGTTTTCGTCCCAGTAGTTTACAAGCTACATAGCACAGCCTAGTCCGGAAAAGCACCAGACGCGTTTCCCCCTAGGATGTCAACACAACACATGGAAACTCCTACGTCTAGTTGGTCCGTGACGACAAACTCCAGCACCAACAAGACTTAGCGATGAAATCCAGTATGAACCCGTAAAGGCCCTACAGGTACGTCAACAATCTCCGCGGTGCGCTGCGCCGAATCCTATTTCCATGTGCAGCAGCTGGTCTGGCGCCGACTACGCAACAGGCCAGTAGTACACTTCGGCAACGCTGCATTTCACCCTTTCCCGCGTGAATCATTATTTTAACAGCATTTGACACAGCTCATTCCGCCCCCAGTGTTAAGCCACGTTTCACCCTTGCAGCCAAAATGATGGAATGAACGTTGTACGTGCGCTTGCATAGCTATCCTGGTATGGACTAAATAAGTCCAAAGACAATAGAGATGGTCGTCATTATCCACGCTAAAACTGTCAGCTCGGTTACTGCAGCAATGCTTTGATGCAACATATGTTCTCAGGATGTGGAAACACCGAAATATTCAATCCTAGTTACAAGAGTGTGAATCGTGCGGAGTCCAGGAACTACTGGTCAATCACGCCTCCAGGTGTTATTCAAAGTGATGTAAGGGATTATCGCAGGATTGCTCATAAGATACCTTTAGAGTAACAAGATCATAGCTTTAGCGCAGCACTGATTCTGCCGAAATCTGTCCTGCACTACAAAGGTGCTGCTAGGCCAAGCAAGCAGGCCGAATTGATGGACGCCAGATTAGGAGTCGATGTCGTCTGCCTGGACTTCTCTAACGCGATTGATTATCTTGATCACCGCATTCTGCTTCACAAGCTGCGAATATATGTAATTTCTGATCCCGTGTTGAGTTGGAAAAGCCGACGCAACTGTAACAGAATTTGTGTGTCCGCAACTCCATTTCCGACACATATGAAGTCCAGTTTGGTTCACCCAAAAGAGCAGTATTGGACCACTATTATTCATAATGTTCATCAGCTTGCTTACTAGTGGGCTCCAGGAGGACTACTTACTATTTGTAGACGATGTCAAGATCTGTCATAACGTCAAGAGAGTGGGCGGCCAAAATGTACTGCAGATACATCCCGACGGGGATTACACACAGCCACTCAAAAACCGGCTCCCATGCAAGACGGTGAAATGCACACTCCATCAGCTTACTCATTGATGTCAACTTGGGACCAGCAATTCCAACGTGATTCCCAGGAAAGCGATCTCGATGCAATTGTAAAGGATGAACTTGACTGCTGGAAACAGGCCGAAAAGACATCGAGAAGTGCTAGTCGGCACCTTGGCCTCTTATGCTGTGCGTTCCGGAATTTCGAACCAGCAAAGTCGCAAATGCTGAAGGTCTACGTGCGGTCCCTAATGTGTTAAAAGCTATCAACACCTGGTGTTCAGTGCGCAAACACGATATTGATGCGTTTGCACATCCATAACGTAGAGTGACCAACTTCGCCGGAGGATTGCTCCACATCCTCTATTAACACAGACAGCAAGCGCTTGGATGGTAAAGCGGGCGAATGTCGGCATCAGTCAGGGTAACTCGTCATGGTTTACCTAAAACGGACAAGCCTAAATCACACCAGTCGCGACCTGCTACAACTCAGTCACAATAGTAAATTGAGAGAAAAGAACCCCCAACTAGCTACAACAATAATCGACTTGGCTTTTGAAGAAAAGCTGTGCCGCTTTGTGTATTCGGAACATAGGGAACCATTACAACTTACGCATTTTGGCCTTGATAATACCGCTTCTCAAACGGCGCCGTGACGTTACACAATCCAACATGTATTACGTGAGATAGTCCGTTTCATTTCGAGGACAAATGAATTAAACCAAACTGCATGCTCATCAGCTCTCCCCTGAACATAGCGGTGAGGAAATGTGCATCAGAGTACATGTGAGTAGCTTGGTGTCTTACACAAAATCAGAAGTTTTTCCACTTTTCAAGTCATTTTACCTTGGATTTTATACTACTTCCTCCTGTCTTCCCATGTGAAATTTCAAGCAACCTATCTTTTACTTATTATAAACACAGTCCACTGATTAAATATCCGGAAATTATACGAAAGCGCGGGTTAATAGCAAGGTCCGTGATGGCAGTTCCAGCTTATTTCAATCACTTTTATGTGAGACAGTAGCTGAAAAGCATGGATGACTGCCTAACGCGAAGTCGCATCGTTTTGGTAACTTAAAGAGCAGTTCAATTGGCTGAGGAAAATACAATTGCTGGTTTGCTTAATGACCCAATGTGAGAGCTTGGAAACAAATATCCCAATCGAGGGGAAGCGATATCAGATGTTCAAGTGAGGCAAAACGGAGCACTTTTTCATGTGATCTAGCACCACGGAAGTTGAAGACGTTTCGGATATTCTTCGTTTACATAACTTTAAATTATCATTTGAGCGACTGTGGCCGATCATCATTTTCTTTAAACCAGGCCAAGATATGTCGTGCGACACTCATCGCGTTTGTGGTTCGATCCAAAGTACTGCCTAATTGCTGCGGCAGCTCAATGATCATAGTGGGAGAGCAATCGATCTGAGGTGACCTGGCATATATCCCATCATATATAGTACCTAGACCACAGTTTCAAGCACCGATAGGTGTTTGACGCCAAGATTATAATAAATAACCTAGTGTGCATTAACTGTTTGATGTAAGGACTCTGTTGGCTCGGCCACGAGTTACGCATGCCAGCCTACCGGCTGCTGCGACATACGCGGTTTGTACGTCGGAGATGTTAATGGAAGAGCAGAAGGGATGATCAAGCGAGGACCTGGTCGGAAAGAGTGAGGGCCTTCACGTCGAAGCTGATCTCATTTGGAGCGTCTCCGCTCCTTGACTGAGGTCCGAAAGACGATGAACACCTTTGCCAATAAACACTTGCTGATAAGGTAAGGAGCCGACCTCAAAGTCCTTCGCGCTGTGAGTTTCTTTGCCACATCCATTCCCCTCAGACTCCCCCTTCAAACAAGATTACATTACATGGACTTATAATATTTTTCAAAAGCAATTTCTTTTGCTGCTTAGAAGCCGGCTGGTAGCTTTCCGGAACGGTGCATATCAGTTACCGCTAGATCAGCCGGATTGAATCTATTGCAGTTTTTCCCTATTTTCCTTTTATATATTGCGGTACAGTAGCTGAGTTTTATCCCAATTCTAGTCAAAGTGGAAAATGATATAGGTGAAGTATAAACTCACCATAGTTCCGCTGATAACGCTGCTCGCGAAATGAGTGGTGGGGTTTATGGCATACAATCAGGGGTAATTTGTCGAGATCCTCTCTCAGTCGGCAAGGTTTGACACCGCTGGAGAAGCATCAGACAGAGCTGCGGCGCCCAAATTGGGCACCTCAGTGTGCGACACCCTCCACATCCTGATGGGTACCGACAAAACGACTTCTGAATGACGGCAGCTAGTGCACTAAAACATCGGTGACTATTGAGGACATGCGATAGCCAATCAGCTATACTCCCAGGCAGTGTCACTGACGGATTTCCATCAAAGTCCCATTAAACCGGTTTGCGCTGAGTTGGTTGTTACACAAAATAGGATACTGTTACTTGTCAGGTGTATTCTGCCAGAACGAAATCCCTTGGTTTAAGACTCCCTGGAATATCCACAATCCAGAACGCATTGTATTCAGACAATGTGCCAATCTCTACTTGACTGATGAGACAATACGAAATGCGTGCATTTGCCAGTCTTCGTCTTCTTACTGCGCTTTTCAAAATACTTGTTCGCTCAATGGGTGCGCATTGCTGAAGTCTGCATTATCATGTTATCACGACATGGAAGAATTTGCGACCGGTGTATGGCACCTGATATTCAAGACGGCAATGTGGGAACATAGAGCTAGGTGTAGAAATTCATCTTCACAAATACGGTGAATTAGTCCTGCTTTACATGGAAACAGCGAGCACATAAAACTAGGTAGGAATGTAATTGTCAGACAATGCAGAGGGCCTCTTTATGAATCTCTGATAACAAAGCTATTTCCCTATCGCAAAGTTGCTGGACCTTACCCTGGTGCGTTATTTGGTCTGCCTCAGCCATCCATTGAGCTATGCTGGACGGTGCTACATTTGCACCTTCAGAGTCACTCATACCAGATGGGTCAATGTTTAAAGGCCAGAAAATCTTAGCCTTCTGGTCCTCTAGGTTAGGGTGCTGGAATGAGGGTGGCACCTTATTCCTTAAAACGGACTCCTTGTAGCCCAACGCCAAACCCGCTGCTTTGTATTTAGGTTTTTTGAACCAAAGCTTTTGGTTGAGATCCCTAATCGTTCTTCCGTTTAGGCCTGGGCAACATGGTATTATCCTGCGCACGCAATACTAGGGGTTCATTCGTTAAATATTTTTCTTGATGCTCTGGACACCGCAAAGGATAAGCAACGGTGCCCTATCTGCTGCATCGAGTAGGGTAGATAGGGGTTTGGATGCTACTCTCTCGATCGATGACTGCTGCTTATCGGAGACCCGCCTGTAAGACTCGAGCACTGCGCTCACTCTGCAATCCACTTCAAGTGACACAAGCAGTATTTTCTTATTGCGCCTATCAAGTGACGATGCAGCTTCGAGCACCGGCCAAACTGGTGTTGGTATTGCTCTGAGTCCCCGGGCTGAAGCTGCTCTGCTCGATTGGATTCCAATCAGTTGCCGAATGTGTGCGGTCCGATTGGCTGGCTCATTCCAAACTTCGAAGTCGCGCGGGACTAATAGGTGTCTATTCATCATCGCTGCCAACGAATCTAAAATCTGTAGCGATGATTCGGTACAGAACGACTTCTACCGCCAACTGATCCAATTTCATCGCCACAGAAGAAGCACGGACACCGTTGTGTTGGCGGAGGATCTGAACGCACAAGTTGGAAGTTGTCCACTGAAGAATTGCATCTGGGCGGCCAACATTGTGTAGGCTCCCGTAATGATAACGGTAAACGGTTACTTCATTTGTGTGAAGACGCCTGGTTATTTCTTGTGAGCACTAACTTCCGACACAGCATCCGCCGGAGTGTGACTTCGCACCCATCAGCCTGGAATAAGTCTTGGACGCAGATGGATCACACGGCCATCAGTTTCCGCTGGAGAGGCTGCATCCAGAACTGTCGCTCGATTTGGAGCACATGTGTGGGCACCGATCATGCACTTGTATGTGCTGACATGCTGTGACCACCTTGACACCAGCCAACTGACAAAGCCAGCTGTGCTGAATGCGTATCGAAGTACGCTGACATGCGATATGAGTAAGTGCTCACTGGAGAAAATTGATGGTCACTGGTCACATGTTCGCCAGACCTTACTAGCAGCAGGCAAATCTTCATGTGGTATGTCTAACATCCAACATAGTCATTGGGTCTCTTTGCGTTCTAAAGAACGTATCGCCGCTCGCCGGCATATCCCGGCAGGAAGCGAACAAAATGAAACTCGCAAAGAGCTCCGGGCAAAACTCCATGCTAGCCAAAAGAGAGACCGCGATTCCTAGTGGTGTCTCCCTGCTTCAGACATGGAAGTAGCCGTTGACCTTGGTAACCATCGAAAGTTCTTCCGCCTGCTAATGGAAACGGGCAGCAGGAGACCTAGTGTCAGTGAATCTATACGTGATGAGAGTGGACAGCCTATCCACAATTTGTCAAAACTTTTGGAGCGTTGCGCTGAGCATTTGGAAAACCAATTTAATCGGCTAGAACTGTTCGATTCTTCGCCGGCCAGTGATCGTCCTGCTCCGTGGGCTGTCCCTTTGGATCCACCTTATCGCTCAGAGGTCGAACGTGATTTCGGACTGTTGAAGTTGAACAAAGCCGCGGGACCAGATGACCTACCTCCAGCCCTCTTCAAATTCGGAGTGTCTGCACTTGCTGATGCCTTACATGAAGTAATAGGGAAACTGTGGGAGCAGGAGACTGTCCAAACCTACTGGAGCCGATCCGCTATTGTTCCCATCTTAAAGTAGTCTCGCGTTCCGAATGCGGCAACCATAGAGGAATCAGTCTGATCTGCATCCCCTTCAAATTACTCGCCTCCATCATTCCTCACAGATTGACTGGCGCTCATAAACGCCTGATTCGTGAGGAACAAGCCGCGTTTCGTCGGGGTCGTGGCTGCATCGACCATATGTTCACATTGCGTCCGTTGTTGGAGCACCGTCACACATATTGGGGGTCCACGGTAGTCGTGTTCCTCGACGTCAAAGGTGCCTTCGTTCCGGTTGATGGATGTGCCTTCTGGAAGTGTCCACTCAGGAAAGGTAAGCCCGAGAAATATGTAAATATTATCCGAGCATTATATGCGCGTAGCACGGACAGAGTGAGAGCTTACGGCAAGCTGTCGCTGTCCTTGAATATCTACAGCTGTGTGAGACAAGGATGTTCGTTGTCACCTTTCCTCACCAACTTCACTTTTGACGAAGTCATGGAGATTGCATTTAGAGGATATAAATTAGAAGGTGTGGAGCAACGGCCAGGAGAACCACGTATTGATTTAGATTATGCAGACGACATTGCCCTCATCTGTGACAACTTCCAGACGTGCCAAGCCGCGCTGGACAGATTAGCACTGCCTGTCAGCCGCTTCGGGCTTTGCTTTGCACCATCGAATTGCAAAGCGTTTCTCTAAGATTGGCAGCGATCGCCTCCTGCGTTGACCCTTGGTGGGGATCAGCTAGAAGTCGTTCGGAAACACAACTACCTGGGAAGTTGTATCAGCCCCCTTGGGATCAAAGACGAGAGCCCGAACCGTATATCAAAAGCTCGAAGTGCTTTTGCTAACATTCGCCACCTATGGCGGCGGTGCGACATTACTTTTGCCCTGAAGGGTAGAGTGTACATTGGAGCGGTACATTCGAACTTACTGTACGGTTGCGAAACCTCGCCCCTATGATCGGTGGACATAAAGAGGCTAGTTACGTCCAAATATCGGCGCCTTCGCAGATTGGCTCACATTTGGTTGGGACATCGAGTGAGTAGCGAGCGTGTTCGACGCCTTATTTACGACACAGGAAAAGGAACTAAACCGATCAGCAGCGTCATTTCACGCACCAAGCTACGATGGTTGGGCCACGTGTTGCGCATGCTAGCCCACCGGCTTCCACGACGTGCGTTATATGCTCACCAGGGAGGTGGATGGAAGAAGAGGAGATGTGGCCAAGAAATGACTTGGTCCAGGGGAATGAAGGCCTTCAATTCGGAGCTGGCCTCGGTTGGAGCGTCACAGCTCCCTGGTTGGGGTCCAAAAGACAATGAACACGTTTCGCTGGATACACTTGCTGACATGGCAAGTAGCCAACCCCAATGGCGTTCCTGTTGTGAGACCATTTGTTCCTCCTTACGCCTTCATGACTCAACCTCCACCTACCATCTCATTTCGTAGCCGAAAATATAATAATTTCATTAATGCCTAGTAGCTGGCTGGTACAACAGAGGAACGATGCCAATCCGTTGTTGGTAGATCAACTGGCAAGCAAACGTTTTATTTATTTTCCTCTCATTTATGTATTGCAGTACAGCAGCTAAAGTGTTACAAAAATCTGGCTAACGTGCAAAATCATATAACGGTGAGGAAGCGAAATCCGCTTAGTGAATAGCAACATAAATAATCGTACATAATGGGAGGCGTCATGCCGCATTGATGCAAATGTTTAGGCAAAATACATGGCTGTGTTAACAATGTATACCTCAATGTTACTCTGCTGTTCCTACACAAATGAGCATGAAAGCATTAGAGGATCGATTTGGAAAACTATTTGCACATACTAAAAGTACAAATAACACACCACTAACGGTGTTGCGAACACGGGACGAAGAGCCACAGATCCTATCTCCATAGTTCAGCGAACCGTAGAATAATTCAGTGAAGAGATGCAATTAGTAGAGCAGCGCAAGTCGCTGCTGATGAGGAGTTCTAGAAGCATGAGCGTTAGATATTT
The DNA here is from genome assembly GCA_944474145.2 of Dicrocoelium dendriticum. Taxonomy (NCBI): domain Eukaryota; kingdom Metazoa; phylum Platyhelminthes; class Trematoda; order Plagiorchiida; family Dicrocoeliidae; genus Dicrocoelium; species Dicrocoelium dendriticum. The sequence goes on from CALYDF020001298.1 coordinate 25,322, forward strand.
CAGCTAACAAAATGAGTTGTTAGCGCCTTTGATGTCGTTACTTATGCATCACTGGACCTGGTAACATTGCGCTGCCAAATAATTATGTTGATCATCTGATGGCCGATGTAGAACATTTCATCGCGCACATTTATCACTAGCATGTGCAGCTAGTGACGGAACCACAACATCTGCTAGGAACTCTACACGATTGTAGAGTTACTGGTTTCACTGTGCGTTTTCTAAAAGAGGACAATGCACTCAGTTTGCCGAATCTTGTGAATCTGCATAGTTGAGGTTTCCCAACCGTTGTACCTTCATACAATATTCTGATCCAGCGATTGGCTTTCAGTTCTCACATTAGCAATTCATCTAGAACGACTGAAATTCATCCATCAGACCAGATGCATAATTGTGTCCTATCCTATTCCCGAAGTGCAAAGAACGTTCGCCTAATACGTAAATGTTCTTCGCCCGGCGAAGGGACATTGGCGAGTCTGGCGGTTGGTGATTGCACACCTGTATTTTATATCATCAACAATCTGGCGCCGTACAACTAAGTTATACTCAAGCACATGACGCTTCCTGAACATTTGGAAGGCAGTTAGCCAAACAGGATATTTCAAGAATACGCCATGGCTGATGTAAACTCAATGTGTTCGATGTCAATGCATACCTCGTTATTGAAGTGTGAGACACTTGAGCATCTCGAAAAGTGATAGGTTCCTATCACATCGCACCCACAGCCCTCGATGTGAAGCGTCAGTAATAGCGGTTAACACGGAAAAAATTACCAAACGTGATTTCAACAGAAATTTCAGAACAATAGGTCAGCCGATCTCAATCAATCTTTTCAGAAAAGGCCTATTCCATTGCTTAATTATACATGGATAATCAACAGCGAGTTTCGTGAATACAGCCGACTGCGTCACACGGCATTAGCGTTCCAAGGTAATTTCATCACACCAATACATGTCACAACATAGCCACAGGTTCAATGCAAAATTTAGCGTAACATTCAATGTATGTAAGCTTACAGGAAAAAGCATCTTCGCTTGTTGTGTCTGAATCATCCGTGTCTTCAATACCTTAATCGAAATGGCATTTGGAGATGTGCGAATTTACCATGAGCAATGGCGACCGCTGAGATTGTCTAATGCGGTATACAAATTTGATGTGCCAAAATGTGGGTTATTGCGTGATGAGATAAATCGCATTACAATTGCGGAGTGTACACTGCGTTCCTGTATGCACATTGGATGTGTCCATTTTGTCAAAGCAATGAGCCATATGATGTTAGCCACACATATTTGCAACAAATAAGCGGGGATGCATGTGACATTCATTAATTCACCCTTCAAATACTAGATCTTCTCAAACATCTACGTTGCGTGTTCTGGGCGGTTTGGTAGCCAGAATAACCGTTGTAGTTCAATCTGCTTTTGACTGCTCACTGCATAAAGCATTTCCACATGACCAGTCAACGGCGTGTTTACAACAAGCTGCGAGTTTATATAACTGAGAATGCTAAACTGAAAATTCCCATTTAGAATCAAACGAACACGAGACTAAGGTGAACAATTGTTTTCGATGATTCTCTTCGGACCATTACAATCATATTTAAGGGTAACATAATGAACTGAAATTAACTCATTGGATCAAGATACATAGTTAATTTACGGATCAGTGAGGGAGGCTAAAAGTTGACCATTGATCTGACAGGTCGATTGCATGTCATCAAACTTGATCTGTGGCAATCGACCTCAGTACCTTTCGTTCTAGCTGGCCAGGGAAGCTGCAAGGCATGGAGTAATTTCTTTTGCGAGCATGATGAAGGTTGAAACAACCGAATGCAAATCGATTCAGCTGTCGCGAGCGCACGGAGTCGCAAACCTCTTGATTGATGCTAGGGGACCCAGTAAATTATCCTGAAGTCACGCTTTAGCTCGACTTGGTGCCACGTGTCGACAACATGGGCCAAAACGGCGCTGCTAATGGCCCCAATTCCTCCTTGACACAACCAGTGCGTGCAGTGCTCCTTCACGCGTTTGGACAAGTGCCGTGTCGTTCGAATAATAAAAGTAGCGTGACAAACGCACTTGAACTGATAAATAACCATAGATGAGGTCAGCAATGGCAGCATATCCTTATTGTGTGAACAAACAAGTGGTTCAGTAGAAAATGTACACTTTAACCTGGCTGCTGGGAATGTTTACTTGACTGCCGCTGAAAGACTTTTGGTTAGGCGCTCAGCAGCGGCATTCCCTTTGAAAGGTATTCTTAAACATAGCTCCTTCTTCGCCGCGGTTAAAACTGGTACTGACTTGGGCTTTTCTTCAAAATTCTTTGAAACAAATCTATCAGGGTAGCCATTCTCGCGCAGCGTATTCCTTATAAAGGCTAGTTCCTCATCCAGGGTGCCCTGCGAGCAAATTCTACGTGCTCTTGTGGTAAGTCAGTGGATTAAGTTTCGCTTGTATCTCAGTGGGACGAAACTGTAAAAAATCGTGTACTGACCAATCCACGTATTTTTCCTGTAGACTTTCCGCTGGATGGAGCCGTCTGGCCTCCTAGTTAACAAGACATCTAGATATGGAAGCCGATTGCAAGTTTCTGCCTCGTACGTAAATTGCAATGCTGCGTGAGCCCGGTTAAAACGATCGAGAACGTCATCCAGATTTATGCCTTTATCTGCCACTATAAATATATCATCCATATAACGATGATAGTAATCAAAAGATTTTATCTCCGCTTGTAATTTTGTTCGCTCCAATTTGGCCATGAATATATCTGCGAACAATGGACCTAGGGGGGATCTCATGGCCACACCATCCTTTTGCCGGTAAAATTTACCATTAAATAGAAATTGTACATTCCATGTGCACCGCAGTAATAAGTTTTTCATTTCAAGCACAGGTATACAGATCTTAATTTCCAACTCCGTTATCTGCTCGCAAATGTAATCGATGGTTTCGATCAGCTGGACATTAGTGGAAAGCAAGACAACATCAAAAGAGAGCATCACTTCCATATTAATTTTGGCCTCCTTGATGCTCTCGACAAACTGAAAACTGTCGCGTAGGTTGTAAGTCGCAAGCTGTTGTCTCACCTGCTCAAGAATTCCTACAAGCCACTGGGCAACTGCGTGGTAGGGGGAGTTAACCATTGACAGAATAGGACGAAGCGGGATATCGGCCTTATGGATTTTTGGCAAGTCGTAAAGTCTCGGGACGTTTGTGCCACAAGGTCTAAGACAGTCATACAATGCATCAGTTAGGTACCCCTTGGCCCAAAGCTGTTGGAGGCTTTTAGTGATCTGTCTCTCAATCTGTTCCGTTTGGTCAGCTTCCCTCAAGTCGCAGGCAAACTTTGCCTTATCGCTCAGAATGGTTGTGAGTTTATCAATATAATCTTTTCTGTCTAATAACACAACACCGGCACCCTTGTCCGGTTTGCACAGAATGACCTCCTCGTTGCGTTTAAGCTCCTTCAGCGCGTCTAGGTACTTTCTTGTTAATGGACCACAATTATGGACACGATGTTTACGATACTGATAGCAACAATGTACCAAGATGCACTTAAAGCGTTCGAGATCCATATTAGACAGGTGTTAACCCAGGTGTTAACCCATTTGTTTGGTCATATAGGTTTTCAAATTGCAACTCGTAATGAAGTTGGTTGTCTCTACGTGTAGGTGCACAAAATGTCAAACCGAGCGATAGAACTTCAACTAAAGTTGTATCCAGTGTCACGCTAGAAAAGTTGTGTACGTAAGTTTCGGGCTTGTTCGGAAACACAGCCTGCGGTTTTAACTGGCTCAGCGTTTTTTTCTAAAGCCGAACGCCTCCGATGTACACGATTACTGGTAATAGACTGGACATAATCCAAGAACATCTGCTTTTCCTCTGTGGTCAAATCCTCCGTTGCTACAGAGAGTTGTGCTGAGTTCCTTTCGAATTCCACTATCCTGGACTGCACCGTATCACGTTGGTTGAGCGCATGCCGCCTAAGCGTCTTGCTATTAGGATAAATCCGATTACGACGTAGCTGCTTCCAAAATCTAGCGGGATACTCGTTACGCACAACACATTCATCGAAAAATTGAACACTGGTTTTGGCTTCACTGGTTGCACTAGCAGTGACCAGATTGACAACCGTCTTTACATTTCTCCTAAATATTCAGTACATAAACAAGCTCCCCATCTACCTGGGTAATTGGCCTTCGAATTGCGGATGTTATCTCATTTGACCAGAACGGGCGATATATACAAAATATCTGCATTGTCTGACTCTTCCATTCCTACCTAGATTTTATATGCTGGCGTGTTTACCTGTAATATATATGCAAAGACTTTTGTAAAATTACTTACATTTTACAATGACTAATTCTCATTTTCTGTGAAGTTGAATTTCCCCACCTAGCTCTATGTCTCCACATAGCCGTCTTGAATATCACGTGCCATATACCGGTCGCAAACTTTTCCATGTCAGGATAGCATGATAACGCGAAGTTCAGCAATGCGCACCCTTTGTGCAAACATGTATTATGTAAAGCGCATTAAGAAGACGAAGACTGGCAAATGCACGCATTTCGTATTGTTTCATCAGTCACGTGGAGATTGGCACACTGTCCGAATACAATGAGTTCTGGATTGTGGATATTCCAGAGTCTTAAACCTAGGCACTTCGTACTGGCAGAATAAACCTGACAAGTAACCGCATCCTGGTTTTATAAATAAGACATTTCAGCGCAAACCGGTTTTATATGAGTTTGATTGAAATGCATCAATGACACTGCTATTCAGTATAGCTCATAGGCTGCTGTATTTTGGACAAGGCGAACGTGAATGTGAACTCATTGGGCAAGCACCATGTAACTTTGAGTTTGGGAAGCTATTTTTGAAGACTTCAGCCCCAACGTCATAATCCCAACTTGCAGTTGAATCTTCTGTTCGGAGTGCAACAATCATTGCGGATTTACTCTGGTCTCAATTTCCACTCAATTGCTCGCCTCTGTCGCTCTCCACAGATTAACTGGAAATCATAAAAGTCAACTTCGTGAGGAGCATCCGAGTTTTATCGAGATTGTGTCTGCATGTAGCACATCTTCACTTCCCATCAATTGCTGCAGCACCGCCATGTTTATTGGCCGTCCATCGCCCTTGGATTCTCTACATAGATTTGCCATCGATTCGGTGGATCGATGTGTCATTTAGGACTGTCGGCTGTGGAAATATAGGCCTGATAATTACGTAAAACTCATCAGAGCGCTGTACGCGCATCGTCCGGACAGTGTGAGTGTGTATGGCGTATTGTCACCGCCCTTCAATATCTCAAGCAGGCATAGACCAAGTTGCCCGCTGTCACCCTCCCTCTCTTATTTCGCTATTCAAAAATTTATTGAAGCAGCATTCACTGCACGTGGCCTACAAGGTTAGCGACTTATTGACTTCCAGGATGTGGACGACATCGCTTCATCTATGACAGCTACCGAACGTGACAAGCAGCCTTTGACCGACTAAGACTGACCGCCAATTGTCTTGAGCTTTGCTTTGCCCTATCTAAATACAAAATCAACCAAGTTTGACAAGGACCCACTCCAGCGCTAAACCTTTGTGGTGATCAGCTACATATCGTTCAGAAATTCATATAACTGGGCAGCTATATTAGCGCGCATGAAGTGAAACATGAGGTCAGGAACTGTGTTGGAAAGTCCTATGTGGTTTTGTCAATATCCACCCTATTCATCTTTGGAAAACCAGCACCGGATTTTCGGTAGCCGTTTACGTCGATCATTTTGGTTATCTAAAGGCGCAACATATTGGTACAAACCGAGGAATACTGATTTTCCGAAAGTCGGTGCAACTTCACTACGCAATCTATTGCGGCGAATACCCGACCTGTCTGCACTACATATATGGGGCAACTATGAAACAGAAATTGGTGCTTATACGGTTTGCTCTAAATACTATATGACACCGTTCAACTCGCGTGTCGATACATGTAGCAGTCAATGTTAACCTCGTAGCAGCTGTACGCGGGTATGTATTCCATTATCCTACGGTATGGTAGAAGGTGGCAAATATGAAGGTTCGCAAGCTCCATTAACCACTGGGATTGCTTTATGAAGAAAACCAATCCAATCAAATTGGATTGCTCTGCTTTCGCTGTATTTATGGCCTATTTGTTTGACAGCAGTTTGCAAACTTGATTAAGGAATAACCGCTAGTATGAAAATATAAATGCTCCATTTTTTCCACATTAGTTGCAAGCAAACATAATACAATCCCTACATGGTTGGCTGATCGCTCCGCAATTGTTATCCATCTGTGAAAGAGAGACAAATGTTGCCGCATTGTGAAGTGATACCTAGATCTTATTGGTCGATAGACGATGATCAACGCAATACTTACTTCGTAATTAAATAAGCAGTTTTGGTTTTTCTCCATTAATCAGTCAGCAAATAGACGCCTTTTATTACGCTCTAATTATTAAGGATTTCACTCTAACTTCTCTTGGCAAAGCCAATATACGATCATTCGAATCGGATCAACCAGCGCCATTCACCGAATTCTCATACGTGGAATTATCCTCCACATTTTCCGTTTCGCAGAACACCATCATTTTTAAACGACACTAATTCTTATATCAACCGTCAGAACGTTTTGGTTGACGTGCCCGATTCTCGGAATTGCAGAAACTTTCCAATGATCACAAGCGTATTCCAATGCTGTGTTCCTCACGACCGCTGAAGGCCTGGTTGTTGTCGCCAATTCATCACGACGTCCCTACCATTCATGTTGTGCGAAATACGGCCAGTTAATAAGGAATATCGGGGCTGTTTATTCTCTTACTGCTTGATTGAGCACGAATATACATCCTGCTTTTTCTGTTGCCCTCTTCATACAACATTTGGCGTTGCGAGCCCAAAGATGAACTCTTCCATTCAGTCCCGATTTCCATTTTGGTCCATTTGCGGCAACAGACCAACATCAGTTGATTAGCTCCGTTGGAAATTGTCGTTGCAAAACCACATGGATTAATTAAGCGATCTCCATGCTGCCGCAGTGCGCTATCAATGCTGGTTGACTCGTTATTTCAATAGCCGACTGCAGTTTTGAACACAGTAATATATAAGGTAATACAAGTAAATAAACAATACGCGCATGGGGTGCGATTTTTTTTGATTATTCTTGTTTCGCTCTATGTCCGATGCAGCACAAGAATTTATGCTTCTAGCAGATATGGAGCGCATCCGATGCTGCTACACAAACACACACACCCACACATCAATGTGGCTACGGGCGCTTTAGCTGCTGCACTGATGACATGATTACTGTACGGCTGTAATCAAGGACTATCTTCCCAGCCGTTCTTCTTGTTAGCTTTAGCATCTGTGTCTCGGGTATTCTGCTTATAATTTGCTTCTTCAGATGAGATGTGAGGGGATTCCAAATGACTTAAGCATAGGGTTACGATGAGAGCAGCCTTGCAAAGTAGTTCCCCGGTTCCATTGCTGAAAATTCATCATTTGGCATTTTAAAACAATTTAGATGAGTTGGAACTTCGAATTATCAACGTTCATTTCACAAAATCCCACAAGCAACCTGACAGTATCCTCTATCAATGATCCGGACTGAAACCATGGTATATATTCTTAATCATAGACAAGAGATGCATCTTAAATTGACGTATTTGGGACAGGGTGAAGAGAATGCATATATGAAGACCAGCTGGAGTTAGGTTGTTGCCCTCCCAAAACCAACTAGCGGATAAGCAACTCCAAAAGAAACAAATAAATAGAGTGGCATACCACCGTTATTTGAAACGCATGGAGATGATCGAAGGCAATGGAGGAAAGATAGAAATCAACTTGAACCTCTATACTTGGGGGAATATGAATTATTTAATTCCGAAACTCTCCACTTCGATTGCGGATGCAGTGACTGAGATGGCGTAGTTTTGCTTTAAATTAAGCTATAGAAGTAATATAGAGTGATCATCGCAATCCAAACATATGGTGGGTAATGCACAACCCGATACTGAGTTCTAATTAATTGTTCTTTATTTTATAAATTGTAGTAAAATTTCTGCCTCGTTCTGCATTACTGAATGCAGCTAGCTAGCAAAATACAATGATATTGTGGGTATCCGACTGGCCCACACCAATGGATGTAGATTGGTGTCGGACATGGCGAAGTCACCAAGTCAGTGGCGTTCACGTATTTCGCTTCTTTCTGCTGGTTATTGATTTTCCTTTCATTCGGATTAGTCTAACACAATTCTTGCTTTCCTTATCGCAACATTCCATTTGAACCCAATCTCAATAATACACCAGTTTTTATCTATGTCATATTACGGTGTCAGTAGTGGAAACTAAATCCACTGCACTTCGGTGCTTGCATCACAGGTGCTCATACGAAACTCCGCTGAAATAACATAATAGTCGTCATAGCATCCGGAGAGAACACACAGGAAGCGAGTGACAAAAATGGACATCGTGGTCTCAAGCGCACGGTATATCGAAGTAACTAAAAGGCGTGCAGATCTGCTAACACACTACTTACTCCTATATAATGTCAATAATTCAATCATATAAAAATTGGCGCTTTACAAAGAATAAATCTTTGGTACACCACTAACGTACAAAAATTATATCCTTCAATGGAACAGCAACCTGCCTGTATCTGATTGACTTATTAGTCTCAATTGAAGATCATACCACATGTTTTGATACACCAGAGTATAACAACACTACGGCGACCGTTTCCACACATACTCGAGTGGTAACAGTGCACATCATGTCCAAGCATTCCCTCCCGATGAGTCAAATCGAAAATCAACATCCGCACACCAGGCAAAGCTGTCGGGATATCTTACACAAAATTTCTCTAAAATAGCTCAAGGTGCAAATCCGCTATCTAACGAAATGAGGTCAATGTCACTGGATTTTAATGCATAAGATAAAGTGATTAGAGAAATCACAATTCCTTGCACAATGCAACTGACCAATGAATGCTGACAATTAGAACAATGCAAGACAATGGTATATGATAGGATTTACAGTTACAAACAAAAACAGAACACGTCGCAATGCATTGCGTCAAAATGCCAAAACGTATCCACAAGGCACCCGCAGCAAATGCAAGCATCAGATGATTGCCACATTGTTCCACAAAAATATAATGAACGCCTTCTACATTACAGAAGAAGCAGCAACCGATGCCACAATTCTTGAAGTAGGACATACAAACGGATAGAAATCGCACCGCCACACAAGGTTTATCCCCATGAGCAGAATGCTTGCTTCGAGCTGTCCGTGTAACCCTTCGAAAACCCGGGTTAGTGAAGGCATTGTTCGAAAAACTCGCCTGAGCTATATCAAAAGCGAATGCGATAAGCTTAACCACATGAGATAAAATTAATAATACAATGTCAAACGTAATGCCGAAGCGCACAGTGAAATTGCGGTGTTCCAAATGTGGAGTCAGTAGAGTTAGGCATAAAAGAGAACATTGATTGCTCCCCGTTTGAACTTTTGATTCGGTCGCAATGGTAATACTACTAAGTGGAACAGTAGCATTTCATCTCGCAAGGAATGAGGAATGTTGTTGCAATGTTAGCTAGTGGATACTGTACGATGCGAACTTTAAGTTCACGCTGATACCTTACAATCGTGCGCCATTGCACCTTGCATGGGGTCTAAATTCCGTCTCCCCGTTATGTGGAAACACTCAAGTTTTAACCCAGATACTATCATTAAACTCACTCGTGCTCAACAATTTACGACAACGTCATCACACCACTTTGTTGCATGCTAACAACGTTAGCATTAAATACGGCAAGTCACCAATCATCTACTGTGAACATACCTGCAACTGTAGTTGTCGTTGTCCGCGTCGTCGTGCTTGTAGTCGGATATTCTGTCTCCTCTGGATCTGTGGCGAAATACCGTTGGATATTGAACAGCAAATCACTAAGCTGTGACAGTAAATGAGGGGCTAAATATGCCCATCTACAAACCTCACATTTTACACACACACAAAATGTAAACCGCTTGATTTAATCTCGGTAATTACTGAAAATATTTCGCTTCGATGGTACGTGAGATGGTGTGAACTAATCCAATGTGACACATTAAGAGGAGTTTGGAGCACGGCACCATACCGTGTCGAGAATTGTGCTGATATGTTTGATCTATGTTTCTTGCAAATTGCTAAATCGGGTCAGATGGATCAGGTGTATCTTCGAGTCCTGCGATACAGTCGATCAGACGTGAACAAATTTTTCTTGGTTATTGGCTCCATTATGAATCTCTGATGACAAAGCTATTTCCCTATCGCAATGTTGCTGGACCTCACCGTGGTGCGATGTTTTGTGTTCCTCTGCGATCATTGAGCTATGCTGAGTGGTGCTACTTGTGCACTTTCAGAGTCACTCCTACCAAATTGGTCAATGTTTAGAGGCCAGACAAACTCAGCCTCCTGGTCTTCTAGGTTGGCGGTTGGAATGAGGGTGGCACCTTATTCCTTAAAACTGACTCCTTGTAGCCCAACGCCAAACCCGCTGCTTTGCAGTAAGGTTTATGAACCAAAGCATTTGGTTGAGATCCCTATTCGTTCTTCTGTTTAGGCCTGGGCAACCTGATATTATCCTGCCCACGCAATACTAGGGGTCATTCGTCAAATATTTTTCTTGATGCTCTGGCAACAGCAGAGGATAATCAACGGTGCTCTATCTGATGCATCGAGCAGGGTAGATAGGGGTTTGGATGCCACCGCTCAAGGTTTCACGTCTTCTAATTCCCTCTCTTACTCTTTTTCACGTTTGTCGTCCCGTTCCAACTTCACTTTTGTCCCCCAAGTTTTCAACCCCTCGATGCTTGGCCCTCCCCAGCATGATTTGCTAGGCGTTCATCTTCTAATTTCAACTCACATGGGAACGCGGAGCTTCACTCCTCTCCTGTCGACAAGCCCATGTCCAACCAAGCGGTCCATTCCAGTTCATTGGCTTCCATTTGGAGCCCACGATCCTACTTCAGATTGGCATGCCTCAACATACGCACACCGCTACAAATCGGTCAACAGGCAGCACTTGCCCGAACATTGGAGACCCTCTTGATCGATAGCTGCTGCTTATCGGAGCTCCACCTGTAAGACTCGAGCACTGCGCTCACTCTGCGATCCCCTTCAAGTGACGCAAGCAGTATTTTCTTATTGCGCCTATCAGGAGACGATGCAGCTTCGAGCACCGGCCAAACTGGTGTTGGTATTGCTCTGAGTCCCCGGGCTGAAGCTGCTATGCTCGATTGGATTCCAATCAGTTGCCGGATGTGTGCGGTCCAATTGGCTGGCTCGTTCCAAACTTCGGAGTCGCGCGGGACTAATAGGTGTCTATTCATCATCGCTGCCTACGAGTCTAAAACCTGTAGCGATGATTCGGTGAAGAACGACTTCTACCAACAACTGGATCAGCTCCATCGCCACAGAAGAGGCACGGACACCGTTGTGCTGGCGGAGGATCTGAACGCACAAGTTGGAAAGTTGTCCACTGATGAATTGCATCTGCGCGGCCAACATGGTGTAGGCTCCCGTAATGATAACGGTGAGCGGTTACTTCATTTGTGTGAAGACGCCCGCTTATTTCTATTGAGCACTAACTTCCGACACAGCATCCGCCGGAATGTGACTTGGCAACCATCAGCCTCGAACCAGCCTTGGACGCGGATCGATCACATTGCTATCAGTTACCGCTGGAGAGGCTGCATCCAGAACTGTCGCTCGATTTGGAGCCCATGTGTGGACACCCATCATGCACTTGTATGTGCTGACATGCGGATGCGTTTTGGCGGAAGCGCACGACGACGCTGTGAGCGCATTGACACCAGCCAACTGACAAAGCCAGCTGTTCTGAATGCGTATCGAAGTACACTGACATGCGATTTGAGTAAGCGCTCACTGGAGAAAATTGATGGCCCCTGGTCACATGCTCGCCAGACCGTATTAGCAGCAGGCAAATCCTCATGTGGTATGTCTAATAGCCAACATAGATATTGGGTCTCTTCGCGTTCGCTAGAACTTATCGACGCTCGCCGACATATCCCGGCAGGAAGCGAACAAAATGAAACTCGCAAAGAGCTCCGGGCAAAAATCCGTGCTAGCCTGAAGAGAGACCGCGAATCTTGGTGGTGCCTCCCTGCGTCAGACATGAAAGTAGCCGTTGACCTTGATAACCGTCGAAAGTTCTTCTGTCTGATACTGGAAGCGAGCAGCAGGAGACCTGGTGTTAGTGAAACTATACGTGACGAGAGTGCACAGCCTATCCACAATTTGTCAAAACTTTTGGAGCGTTGGGCTGAGCATTTAGAAAAGCAATTTATTCGGCTAGGACTTCTTGATTTTTGCCCGCCTTTGAACGCCCTGCTTCGTGTGCTGTTCATTTTGGTGCTGATCACGTAGAAGTCGTTTTGAAACTCAACTACCTGGGAAGTTGTATCAGCCCCCTTGGGATCGAAGACGAGAGCACGAACCGTATATCAAAAGCTCTAAGTGCTTTTGCTAACATTCGCCACCAATGGCGGCGGCGCAACATTACTGTTGCCTTGAAGGATAGAGTGTACATTGCAGCGGTACATTCGCCCTTACTGCACGTTTGCGAAACCTGGCCCCTAAGATCGGCTGATATAAAGATGCTAGTTACCTCCGAACATCGGTGCCTTCGCATCTGCTTGGAACACTGAGTGAGTAGCGAGCGTGTTCGACGCCATGTTTACGGCACAGGAAAAGGAACTGAACCGCTCGGCACCGTCATTTCATGCACCAAGCTCCGATGGCTCTGCCAAGCGTTGCGCATGTCAGCCCACCGGCTTCCACGACGGGCGTTTCTTGCTCACCGGGGATGTGCATAAAAGAAGAGGAGAGGTGGCCAAGCATTGATATGGTCCAGGGTAATGAAGGCATTAACTTCGGAGCTGACCTCGGTTGGAGCGTCACAGCTCCTGGTTGGGGTCCAAAACACTGCGAACACGTTTCGCTGGATACATTTGCTGAATTGAGAAGGAGCAGACCCCAATGGCGTTTGTGCTGTGTGTTTCATTGCAGCTCCATGCCTTTTAGACTCCCCTCAACCTACGATTTCATTTCGTAGCACGAACACAATAAAATTACTTTTTGCCCAGTACCCGGCAAGAAGAATATCGAAACGATGCCAATCTGTTGTAGGTAGCTCAGCTGGCAAGCAAAAGTTCTACTAATTTTCCTCGAATTCATATAATGCGGTACAGTAGCTGGTGTTAAAAACATCTGGTTAACATGCAAAATAATATAAGGTTAAGGAAGCGAATTCTGCTTAGAGAATATCAGCATACTTGGACATACAAAATGGGAAAAATCATTCCGTCAATGATGCAAATGTTTAGGCAATATACATAACTGTGTTAACAATGTAAACCTTAACGTATATCTGCTGTTCTTACAAAAAATGAGCATGAAAGCATCAGAGGATCGATTTGGAAAATTATTTGCACATACTAAAAGTACAAATAACACACCACTAACGGTGTTGAGAACACTGGACACTAAGACACAGATCCTATCTCCACAGTTCAGCAAACCGTAGAATAATTCAGTGAAGAGGAGCAATTAGTACAGCAGCGCAAGTCGCTGCTGATGAGGAGTTCTAGAAGCATGAGCGTTAGATATTTCAGCTAACAAAATGAGTTGTTAGCGCCTTTATGTCGTTACTTATGCATCACTAGACCTGGTAACATTGCGCTGCCAAATAATTATGTTGATCATCTGATGGCCGACGTAGAACATTCCATCGCGCACATTTATCACTAGCTACTGATGCAGCGGTAGTGGACGGAACCATCAATCATCTGCTAGGAACTCTACACGGATTGTAGAGTTACTGGTTTCACTGTGCGATTTCTAAAAGAGGACAATGCACTCAGTTTGCCGAATCTTGTGAATCTGCATAGTTGAGGTTTCCCAACCCTTGTACATTCATACAATATTCTGATCCAGCGATTGGCTTTCAGTTCTCACATTAGCAATTCATCTAGAACGACTGAAATTCATCCATCAGACCAGATGCATACTTGTGTCCTATCCTATTCCCGAAGTGCAAAGAACGTTCGCCTAAAACGTAAATGTTCTTCGCCCAGCGAAAGGACATTGGAGAATCAAATTATTGGTGATTGCACACCTGTATTTTTTATCATCAACAATCTGGCGCTGTACAACTAAGTTATACTTAGGCAGATGACGCTTCCTGAACATTTGGAAGGCAGCTAGCCGAACAGGATGTTTCAAGAATACGCCATGGTTGATGTAAACTCAATGTGTTCGATGTCAATGCATACCTCGTTATTGAAGTGTGAGACACTTGAGCATCTCGAAAAGTGATTGGTTCCTATCACATCGCACCTACAGCCATCGATGTGAAGGGTCATTAATAGCGGTTAACACGGAAACAATTACCAAACGTGATTTCAACAGAAATTTCAGAACAATTGGTCAGCCGATGTCAATCAATCTTTTCAGAAAAGGCCTATTCCATTTCTTAATTATACATGGATAATCAACAGCGAGTTTCGTTGATTGGCTGATTGTTCGCTGAGCTCGGCATGTTGACTGCAAACATTTCGTCACCACTCGAGGTGACATCGTCAATGCGAGTGTATTTAGCAGTGTGGCGCGTACGAAGCGTCGGTGAGTGTGAGTGATCGATCTCCCAACCGCTACTCTGAGTTTGGATTGTTCGACGAGCACATGACCATGGAAATCGATCTCTGATTCTCACCTCGTAGTGTACGCGCGTGGGAGATTTACATTTCGCACGGATCATGCTGCTCTAACTACCCTCCTCAGCCGAGGAACCAATGGTCACAGGCCACTACGTATTAACTGCTGGTATGCGCGGTTACTGAACTATGATTTTCAAATCATCTTCCGCCCTAGCTCCGAGAACCGTATGGCAGATAGCTTATCACGTCTCCCATTGGATGATTCAGACAAGAATGAAGACGACGAAGAAAAAGTCATGATTTCTGCTTTACAATCAAGTGAGCTCTCCGCGGTTACTAAACAAGAGCTTCAAGATGCTAACCGGAGTCCCACGCGCGTACACTACGAGGTGAGAATCAGAGATCGATTTCCATGGTCATGTGCTCGTCGAACAATCCAAACTCAGAGTAGCGGCTAGGAGATCGATCACTCACACTCACCGACGCTTCGTACGCGCCACACTGCTAAATACACTCGCACTGACGATGTCACCTCGAGTGGTGACGAAACGTTTGCAGTCAACCTGCCGAGCTCAGCGAACAATCAGCCAATCAACTAAACAACATGAGCTACCAACATTTGCTTCTATATCGCAGCGATTTTCGTGAATACAGCCGACTGCGTCACACGGCCTTAGCGTTCCAAGGTAATTTCATCACACCAATACATGTCACAACATAGGTTCAATGCAAAATTTAGTGAAACATTCAATGTGTGTAAGCTTACAGGAAAATGTGTCTTCGCTTGTTGTGTCTGAATCATCCGTGTCTTCAATACCTTAATAGAAATGACATTTAGAGATGCGCGAATATACCATGAGCAATGGCGACCGCTGAGATTGTCTAATGCGGTATACAAATTTGATGTGCCAAAATGTGGGTTTTTGCGTGATGAGATAAATCGCAATATAAATGCGGAGTGCAAACTGCGTTCCTGTATGCATATTGAACGGGTTCATTTGGTCAACGCAATGAGCCAGATGATGTTAGCCACACATATTTGCAACAAATAAGCGGGAATGCATGGGACGTTTAATCATCCACCCTTAAGATTCTAGTTCCTCCCAACCATCTAAGTTGCGTGTTCTGGGCGGTTTGATAGCCAGAATAACCGTTGTAGTTCAATCTGCTTTTGACTACTCACCGCATATAGCGTTTCCACATGACCAGTCAACGGCTTGCTCACAACAAGCTGCGAGTATATATAACTGAGAATGCTAAACTGGTAGCACTAGCAGTGACCAGATTGAAAAACCGTCTTTTCATTTCACATAAAAACATACGTATGTAATATACCTTCAAAATGCGGATGTTATCTCATCTGACCAGAACGGGCGATTCAGGGAAATTTCTGCATTGTCTGGCAATTACATTTCTACCTAGATTTTATATGCTGGCATATTTCCATGTAAACCATGACTAATTCATAGCATCTGTGACGATACATTTCTCCACCTAGCTCTATGTCCCCACATCCCCGTATTGAATATTACCTGCCACATACCGGTCGCAAAATTTTCCATCTCTCGATAACATGATAACGCAGACTTCAGCAATGCGCACCCCTTGTGCGAAAAGTAATTTGAAATGCGCAGTAAGAAGAAGAAGACTGGCAAATGCACGCATTTCGTATTGTCTCATCAGTCAAGTAGAGATTGGCACATTGTCCGAATACAATGAGTTCCGGATTATGGATATTCCAGAGCGTCTTCATTCTACGGATTTCCTACTGACAGAGTACAACTGACAAGTAACAGCATCCTGGTTTGTAAAACAGCGGATTCAGTGCAAACCGGTTTAATGTGACTTTGATGGAAATGCTACAAGGAGGCCATATATGCCAGGAAATTATGAGGGACAGATGGCGAAGATGCTGTCGTAACGGATGTATTTTCTTACAGAAATATTAATCACAGGCAACGGAACAACGCCGATGGCGCTGATGTCAGGGTGGTCTATACACTAGAAACTAATTGCCGCACGTAACCTGTCATCTGCCGGACGTTCAAAACTTTCAGTTCGCATAGGCCCTCACCAAAATTCCTACGCAAGATTCTCACCCCCCAATGCAGTCTGCAGCATAAGTTCTCGTTAAAAACGGGCTTGACAAAATATCTCCTAGGTTTATCCGCATCGTGACAAATCACAATGAAACTAGGCCCAGGGATCTATCGAGTGAAACAAGAATTAATTTCTAACGCAAGTCTCTTGCACACAGCACAGGGACCAGCCACCGAGTCTCAAATTATGTGGGAAAACTAGGACAAATAACCTCTGTTTGTGCTCCTACAGGGGGCTGTTCGGAAGAAACCAACGATGATCCCCAACACCATATGTATCTCTGTCTGCACATCGAAGAATACTGACCTCGCGATAGTTGCTGGTGACATGAATATTCATATATTGAACAATACGTGTGAGAGAGCCTAGCGTCGATGCACCCGGAAGGAAAATTAGTGATTCATTCCTGAAATTGTGCAACGAACCTAATATTATGTTAAGAGGACTGCTTTCTAAAGCAAACGTTCAAAACGCATCACTTGGCACCCACTATATTCCTCAATGACCTGGACCTACATTTATCATATCACCATCAGCTAAAGATGGAACACATCAGTCCAAAACGGTCGGTCAATTTGGAGCACATGCATGGCTTGCGACCACTAATTGGCAGGACAATAATATATTCCCGTGGAACGTTGCTGACGTGCAGTGATGTATTTTGCTTTGCACATGTCGCTAGCCTGAATGCAGCTCTGATATTCTTGACAAGAATATCCATCGACAAGAATTGTGAGATAAATTAGTAGTAAGTTTCAGCTGTTCGGACGAAGCAAATATCTGTCCAAAGAACGTAATATTGCGATAAACTATGTCGGATTTGAAGATATGAACGAGCGCCTCGGAAGTGTGCACGCCCTGCTCAAATATATAACCAGTTGCATTAGCTGCACTTTGTAAAAATTGTGTTGGTTAGTATACTTAAGGAGCCAGCCAGTTTGTCCATCAGGCCTCATTACAAACAGTGCTAGTGCGATTTGTGTACTATCGCAATGAGACTGGACCTTAACGTGGTGACATGGTTTGTGTGCCCCAGGCATCCATTAAGTTATGCTGGGTGGCGCTTTCTGCACCTTTAGAGCAACTCATACCAGACTGTCCCATGGTTAGATGTCAGTCAAACTCAGTCTCCTGGCCCACCAGATTGGCCGTTGGAGAGAGGGTGGCTCCTTACTCCATAAAACGTGCTTTCCGTAGTCCAATGCCAAAATCTCGCTACCTTGCGGTAAGGTATTTGAACCAAAGGCTTTGGCTGAGAACGCTATTCATTCTCCTGTCCAGGCCTGGGCAACCTGACAGTATCCTGCTCATGCAATAAACCATGACCCATCCCTCCAACAATCTCTTGATGCTCTGGCCGCCGCAGAGGATAATCAAAAGCGCCCCATCTGCTGCCTCGAGCAGAGTGAATAACGGATTGGATTCTACTGCTCATGCCTGCCCGCCTCTTGCGCGTTCTTATCCTTGGCGTCCCACACCAACTTCACTTCCATCCCCCCGTTTTCAATCCCCAATTCTTGGCCCTCTCACCCTCTTGCTTCAATAGTCGCTTGTCTTTTAGTTGCAACTCACACAAAATCGCAGGGTGTCGCTCCAATCCAATCGACAAGCCTATGTTCATCCAAGTGGACAACTTCAGTTCATCCGTTTCCCTTTGGAGTAGTCGACCTTCGCAAAGACTGGCATGTCTCAAGGTGCGCACTTTGCTACAGCTTGGCCCACAGGCAGCACACACCCGAACATTCGAGACCCCATCGTGCGATATTTGCTGTTTATCGGAAACCCGCCTACAATATTCGAGCTTCGTACTTGCGCTGCTATCCTCCATATGCAACACTGGCGACACATTCTCATTGCGCCAGCCTGGCGATGATGCCGCTTCAAATGCGAGTCCAACCGACGTCGGCATTGTTTTGAGTCTCCTGGCCCAATCTACCTTGGTCGACTGGATCCCTGTCAAAAGCCGGATGTGCGCCATTAGGTTAGCTGGCTTGTTCCAGTCTTCGATGTCACACGGGAGATACGGTGTCTGTTTCTCATTGCAGCTTACGTCCGCACAAACTGCAGCCCTGATTCGATGAAAGATGCTTTCTATCACCACCTTGACGATTTTCTTCGTTACCGAAGAAGCACGGATACTGTAGTGGTTGCAGCTTATCTAAACGCCCAATTCGGAATTTGGTCCTCTGAGGAGCTTTATCTGGGCGGGCAACATGGTGTAGGCTCCCGTAATGATAACGGTGAGCGGTTGCTACACTTGTGTGAACGTGCTCGCCTCTTTCTCTCGAGCACTAACTTTCAACTCACACTCGCAGAATGGTGACTAGATGCCCACCATCATGGGGCCAGCGATGGACGCAAATCGATCACATCGCGATCAGTTACCGCTGCAAAGGCTGTGTCCAAAACTGTCGCTCGATTTGGCGCATCAGCGTAGAATCCGATCACGCTCTCATGTGTGCCGACCTGTAGGTGCGTTTCGGCCGACGTCCACAACGTCGCTCTGAGCTCATTGATCCCAGCCAGTTGGCGAATCCGGGTGTTCTGACCATATCAAACTACGCTGACCTTCGGGTTGAGTAAGCGTCCACTAATCACCGTCGAAGATCACTGGTCGCATATTCGTCAAACATTACTATCAGCAGGCATGTGGCAAATCGAATTGCCAACCTAGATTTTGTGTCTCTAAAAGTCTCAGGAAGTTATGGATGCTCGCCGACGTATTCCGGCTGGAAGCGTACACAATGGGACTCGCAACTTTCTCAGGGAAAATATGCGTGCTAGCCTGAAGAGAGACCGCAAAGTGCGGTGGTCTCATCGTGCATCGGAAATGGAAACAGCCGACGCAGTTGGTAAGCATCATAAGTTATTCCGTCTGATGCGGGAAACAGGCAGCATGAAACTTGGTGGTAGCGCGACAATACAGGACGAAACTGGACAACCGATCCACAATCCGTCAAAACGCATGGACCGATGTGTTTATTACATTTCAAAACAGTTTAGCCAATCTGTTTTCTCTTCCTTCCTTTTGTGGATGATTTACGCGAGTTGCTAATGGTAATTGGGAGCAGGAAACTGTCCCGACAGAGAGGCGCCGCTCCATCATAGTCAAAATTTTCAAGGGAGGCACCCGTCCAGAATGCACCAACCACAGTGGGAGCAGTATGGTCGCAATTGCCTCTAAATCACTTGCCTCTGTCCTACAATATCTCCAGTGATGTGAGACAAGTTTGTCCGCTGCCATCTCTCCTCTGTACCTTCGCTATTGATGAAATCATGGAAACAGTGTTCGCTGGACAGGACCTAGAATGTGTGGAGCTATTTCCTGGTGTACGACTTCTTGATCTGGAGTATGCGGATGCCATTGCCCTCATATGTGACAACGCTCAAACGTGCCAGGCTGCACTGGACCGACTATCACTGCCTGTCAATAGTTTTGGGTTATGATCTTCTCCATCGAAACGCATAGTTCTTCCCCGAATTAGGCAGAGAACCACCGCTGCGCTAAGGCTTGATGGTGATCAGCTAGACGTTCTTCAGGAATTCAAATACCTAGGCAGCCATGCTAGCCCAATTCGGATCGAACCTGAGATTAGGAATCGT
Source organism: Dicrocoelium dendriticum (assembly GCA_944474145.2). NCBI lineage: Eukaryota > Metazoa > Platyhelminthes > Trematoda > Plagiorchiida > Dicrocoeliidae > Dicrocoelium > Dicrocoelium dendriticum. Next base: position 45,753 of record CALYDF020001298.1, read on the forward strand.
ATAGCAAATTCTCGAGATGATTTTGCAAATATAAGCCACCTGTGGCGCGGAAGCGACATCATCATATTCATGAAGGGCAGAGTACATAAAGCAGTCCTGCATGAAAACACACAATTTCAAACCGAGTCACTTGGTGCAGAGGAGACAAAAAGAATCCAGATTAGAGTGCTTCTAATTCTATGCAACAGGAAGCTTCATGTGTCCATTGGCTTATTAATCATAATACACGAGCAACGCAGATGTTTCCGTACTCCAGAGTATAACGCCAATACGGCGACAGTTTCCGCCCATACTCGAGTGGTGACACAGCACATTATATCCAAGCATTCTCTCCCGATGAATCAAATGGCTGATCTCCATCCGCACACCAGGCAAAGCTGTCGGGATATCTTACACAAAATTTCTCTAAAATCTTTCAAGGTGCAACTCCGCTATCTAACGAAATGATGCCGCGCTCACTGGATTGTAACGCATAAGATAAAGTGAGGAGAGCCGTCACAATTCATCCGCACATTGCTACTGACAAACCAATGCTGCGTGTTAGAGCAAAGCACGACAATGAGAATCCGATAGGCATTAAAGTTACTCAAAACTTATCACGTCCCAATGCATTGCGTCAATACGGAAAAGTAGCCACAAAACACCCACAGCAAAAGCAAGCATCAGATGATTGCCACATTGTTCCACAAAATATATGAACGCGTTCTATATATCGAGCAAGCACCAACCGATGCCTCAATTCATGAAGTAGAACATGCAAACGGATAGAAATCGCACCGCCACACAAGGTTTATCCACATGAGCAGATTGCTTCCTTCGAGTAGTCTGTGTAACACTGCGAAAACCCGGGTTAGTGAAGGCACTGTTCGAAAAACACGCTTGAGCTATATTAAAAGCGAATGCGATAAGCCTAACCACACGAGATAAGAAGAATACAATGCAAAACGTAGTGACGAAGCGCACAGTGAAATTGCGGTGTACCAAATGTGGAATCGGTAGAGTTAGACATAAAGGAGAACATTGATTGCCCCCAGTTTGAACTTTTGCTACGGTCGCAATGGTAATATTACTGAGTGGAACAGTAGCATTGCATCTCTCAAGGAATAAGGAATGTATTTTCGTTGTTAACTAGTGTATACTGTAAGATGCGGACTTTGAGTTTACGCTGATACTTAACAATCGTGCGCCATTGCACCGTGCTCGGGGTCTAAATTCCGTCTCCCCGTTTTGTGGAAGCACTCAAGTTTGTAACCCAGATATCATCATTAAACTCACTCGTGCTCAACAATTTACGACAACGTCATCACCCCAATCTGTTTCATGCTAACAACGCTAGCGTTACATATGCCAAGTCACCATTCATCTACTGTGAACATACTTGCAACTGTAGTCGTCGTTGTCGGCGGCGTCGTACTCGTAGTCGGATATTCTGTCTTCTCCCTACCTGTGAAGAAAAACCGTTGAATATTGAACAGCAAATCAATAAGATATGACACAAAGTAAGGGGCTGAATATGACAACCTATTCAACTAACACTTTACACACACAAAATATGTAAACCTTTTGATTGGTTCTCGGCATTTACCAAATACTTTCGCTTCGATGGTACGCGAGATGGTGTGATCTAAGCCAACATGACACATCAGTGATTTTGGAGCACGGTACCATATCTTGTCGAGCAATGTGCTGATATGTTTGATCTATGTTTCCTGCAAATTGTTAAATCAGCTGAGATGGATCAGGTGTATCTTCGAGTCCTGCGATACAGTCGATCAGGTATGAACAGATCGTCCTTGGTTATCAGCGCCATTATGAATCTCTGATAACATAGCTATTTGCGCCTAGTGAATATCAGCACACATGATCATACATAATAAGAGGCATCATGCTATCATTGATGCAAATGTTTAGGCAAAATTCATGGCTGTGTTAACAATGTATGCCTTAATGTTACTCTACTGTTACTACACAAATGAGCATGAAAGCATTAGAGGATCGATTTGGAAAACTATTTGCACATACTAAAAGTACAAATAACACACCACTAACGGTGTTGAGAACACTGGACACTAAGGCACAGATCCTATCTCCACAGTTCAGCGAACCGTAGAATAATTCAGTGAAGAGGTGCAATTAGTAGAGCAGCGCAATTCGCTGCTGATGAGGAGTTCTATAAACATGAGCGTTATATATTTCAGCTAACAAAAGTAGTTGTTAGCGCCTTTGATGTCGTTACTTATGCATCACTAGACCTGGTAACATTGCGCTGCCAAATAATTATGTTGATCATCTGATGGCCGACGTAGAACATTTCATCGCGCTCATTTATCACTAGCTACTGGTGCAGCCGTAGTGAACGGAACCACCAATCATCTGCTAGAAACTCTACACGGATTGTAGAGTCACTGGTTTCACTGTGCGTTTTCTAAAAGAGGACAATGCACTCAGTTTGCCGAATCTTGTGAATCTGCATAGTTGAGGTTTCCCAACCCTTGTACCTTCATACAATATTCTGATCCAGCGATTGGCTTTCAGTTCTCACATTAGCAATTCATCTAGAACGACTGAAATTCATCCATCAGACCAGATGCAAAATTATGTACTATCCTATTCCCGAAGTGCAAAGAACGTCCGCCTTATACGTAATTGTTCTTCGACCGGCGAAGGGACGCCGGCGAATCCGGCGGTTGTTGATTGCACAGCTATATTTTATATATTATCAATAATCTGACATTGCTCATCTAAGGTTAACTTAAGCACCTGACGCTTCCCTGAACATTTGGAAGGCAGTTAGCCAAACAGGATGTTTCAAGGATACGCCATGGCTGACAAAACTCAATGTGTTTGATATCATTTCACAACTCGTAAATGAACTGCCCGTCGTGTGAGCGTTTCCCATCACATCGCACCTACAGCCATCGATGTGGACATCAACAACAGGGGTTTTCACGTAAAATGACATTTGCAGATATGAGAATTTACCATGAGCAATGACGACCGCTGAGATTGTATTATGCGGTATACAAATTTGATGTGCCAAGATGTGCGTTATTGCGTGATGAGATAAATCGCATTACAATTACGGAGTGTAAACTGCGTTCCTGTATGCACATTGGATGTGTTCATTTGGTCAAAGCAATGAGCCATATGATGTTAACTACACATATTTGCAACAAATAAGCGGGGATGCATGTGACGTTCATTAATCCACCCTTAAGATTCTAGTTCTTCCCAACCAACTACGTTGCGTGTTCTGGCCGGTTTGATAGCCAGAATAACCGTTGTATTTCCACATGCCATTGACTGCTCACTGCATAAAGCGTTTCCACATGACCAGTCAACGGCGTGTTCATAACAAGCTGCGAGTATATATAACTGAGAATGCTAAACTGGTTGCAACAGCGGTGACCAGATGGAATACCGTCATTTCCTATCACCTAAATATTCAGTACATAAACGTGCTCTCTATCTACCCATGCAATTTTCCTTCGAAATGCGGATGTTATCTCACCCGATTAGAACTGGCTATGCATATAGCGTGACCAGATTAAAACCGTCTTTTAATTTCATCTAAAATCATGCCTATGAAATATTTCTTCGAAATACGGATGTTATCCCATCGGACCAGAACTGGCGATGCATGGAAAATATCTGCATTTTCTGATAATTACATTTCTACCTTGATCTCATATGCTGGCATATTTCCATGTAAACCATGACTAATTCTTGATATCTGTGAAGATAATTTTCTCCACCTTGCACTATGTCCCCACCTCGCCTTCTTTAATATCACGTGCCGTATACCGGTCGCAAAATTTTCCATCTCTTGATAACATGATAACGCAGACTTCAGCAATGCCCACCCATTGTGCGAAAAGTAATTTGAAAAGCGCAGTAAGAAGACGAAGACTGGCAAATGCACGCATTTCGTATTGTCTCATCAGTCAAGTAGAGATTGGCACATTGTCTGAATACAATGAGTTCTGGATTATGGATATTGCAGAGCGTCTTAAATCTACGGATTTCCTACTGACAGAGTACAACTGACAAGTAACAGCATCCTGGTTTGTATAACAGCGGATTCAGCGCAAACCGGTTTAATGTGCGTTTGATGGAAATTCATCAGTGACCCTGCTTGGGAGTATAGCTCAGAGGCTACTGCATTTGGGACAAGGCGAATGTGAACGTGAACGTATTTGACAAACACCATGAAAGTTTGTGTGTAGGAAATTGTCCTGACAGGCATTAGCCTCAACGTCATATTCCCAACTTGGCATTGAATCTTCTGTTCAGAGTGCGACAATCATTGAGGATTTACTCTGGTCTCAATCAACACTCAATTCTGGCCTCCGTCGGTCTCCACAGACTGACTGGAACTCAGGACAGCCAGCTTCGTGAGGAGCATCCGAGTATTGTCCAGATTGTGTCTGCGTGTAGCACATCTTCACTTCCCATTAATTGCTGCAGCACCGCCACGTTTAACGGCGTTTCATAGTTCTTTTTGTTCCCTACATATATTTGCCTTCGATTCGGTGGATCGATGTGTAATTTGGGACTGGCGGCTGTGGAAATATAAGCCTGATAATTACGTACAACTCATCAGAGCGCTGTACGCGCATCGTCCGGTCAGTGTCAGTGTGTATGGCGTATTGTCACCGCCCTTCAATATCTCAAGCAGGCTTAGACCAAGTTGCCCGCTGTCACTCTTCCTCTCTTATTTCGCTTTTCAAAAATTCATTAATGCACCATTCACTGCACGTGGCCCACAAGGTAAGCGACTTATTGACTCCCAGGATGCGGACGACATCGCTTCATGTTTGACAGCTACCAAACGTGACAAGCAGCATTTGACCGACATAGACTGGCCGGCAATTGTTCTGGGCTTTGCATTGCCATATCTAAATGCGAACTCCACCAAGTTTGACAAGGAACCACTCCAGCGCAAACCCTTGGTGGTGATAAGCTAGATATCGTTCAGAAATTCAAGTAACTGGGCAGCGATATCAGCGCACGTAAAGTGAAACATGAGGTCAGGAACCGTGTTGGAAAGCCCTATGTGGTTTTGTCAATATCCACCCTATTCATCTTTGGAAAACCAGCACTGGTATTTCGGTAGCCGTTTATGTCTATCATTTTGTTTATCTAAAGAAGCAAGCGACGTAAATGAGTGTTCGTTTGTCTCCTAACCCATGGGAGAATTTGCTAGTCAGTTACCACTTCAGTGCCTACATGTATCACCTTATGTGAAGGTCATAGGAACCTATGTATTCTTAGGATAATTGGACTTCACTTCCATATGATCGCCCATACGTGTTGAGACGCTTTAACAAGTGGCTCTCCAAATGGAACCATTATAAGCACAGTCAATGCAGATGGAACCTCCCTATTACGTCAATGGACTGGCACGCTCTCCTCAAGGAATCGGCATTACTCAACAAGGTAACACTGAAAGGGGCCACAATGACTACGGTGTTTATACATGCCACATCGTCCTGCTAGAAAGAACGCAAGACTTATGATTAGTGGCGACGCAGGCATGTTACTCTGGTACTTCAGGTGAGTACTTGGAACAGATAAACACTGTTGTCTCACCCACGGGCGTTCCTACAATGTGTTTGGAATCATTTACAATGGCAACCGCGCCCACTAAGCCTGCTATGGATCACTGTTTCAGCTAGTCTTAGAAGCATTCATGTACGCACGCCGTGACGCAGGTTGTTAGCGACTTAGCAACTACTGGGAAACATTTTGTCATTGGGAAGTAGGTAATTCCCGAGACGTTGTTGAAGGAGGAAAATTCCTCCAAACTCTATGCTTACAATGCGTATGCAATGCTCGTAGGCACCTCATATCAGGGCCGTAGGGTCACTTGAGTTTTAAAGCTTATCAATCACTTGGAAGTGAATGGTAAATATCATGTTGAAACGCAGGATTGACATGCATCTTACGACCTTAACATAACGGCAGGACCATGGGTCTTGTAGCGATAACTGATTACCGAAGTGGCCCACAGGTGTGGCGACGAACGAACACTCACCAATGTCGTGTCACCGCCACACTAGGAACCCTCCTCTCTAGAACAATGGCTACAGATCCAATGGTGATCTTACCTACACAGCGAAATTGATCTTAGTATACAATGCGCCGACTACATAAGCAATACCTATCGACGCTATTCACAGGAGTGTACGGCCAACTGAAAAAACACAGCACGAGAAATTTGTAGCTGTAAAACTTTTAAAAACTCTATTTGCCAAGTTCTAGCTTTACCTCCTTTATACGAATTATTGCATTGTTTCCGATTACCTCACACTGGCTTAACAATCACACGCACATCCTAAGGTAAGTCGCACACCTATCGATTCTCCAGATTGCTCGCAGTGGCACGATTACACTATGCATCACGTGTGGCCAGATAGGCTAGCGACAAAGGTAGGTAACTTGCATTCAACCGGTAAGTCTACAAAGGTTCCCTTTCAACAGGGTTGCAGCCAATCCGCTTCCTATCACTACTCAATTAGTTGTAATCACGCTAGTGTAAGCCTTCAAAGCCCCTCTTACAACAGGCTGCAAACGTTACAACTTCAAAAAGCCACCAATCCGCTTCATATTACCACTCACAGATTTCCTCTCGCCCACATGCATGTGATAGCTCCTTACGCCAGGTTGGCAGCATGAACAATCACGTACTATGTCTCCCACTGACTGATCATCCTCGACAGGACGACGAAGTCGCTGGTTAACCAGTACTATCGTACACTTGCTTTAATGTTACCTGTTCTTTGGCCTAGTATACTCCTCGTGTGATAATGTGGTGGATAATGTGGTGTGTGGATAATGTGGTAGCTAGCATCTCCTCCTTTGACACGCATCACAATTTGCCTATTGGTCGGTTTCAGGTTGGAGACCAATCATCGAGGTTTACTCGAGGGGCATCGAGGTTTACTCCAGAGGGGCATCAAGGCAGAACAGAAGGTGGTGCTCGACCACTTTCATTGGACTGTCTGTCTCTTATGCTGGCAGCTTCTAACCGGTGTCCCATTGGTTTACGTCCCATAACCAATGAGAGTGTCAAGGACGCTAAATCAGAGTTCTCCGCATCGCTCACTTGAGAGCACCGCACGAAATGTCGGAAGGGAATTACACTAAAAGCTTGGTACAATACGGTGATATGCGTGTAAAAATGTATAGTCTTTCATGTCACACGGAAATATACGGTGTGTGTTTCTCACTGCAACTTACGTCCGCACAAACTGCAGCCCTGATTCGATGAAAGTTGGTTTCTATCACCATTTTGACGATTTTCTTAATTACCGAAGAAGCACAGGTACTGTAGTGGTTGCAGTTTACCTAACCGCCCAATTCGTAATTTGGTCCTCTTAGGATCTTCATCTGGGCGGTCAATATGTTGTAGGCTCCCGTAATGATGACGGTGAGCGCGACAATACAGGACGAAACTGGCCAACCGATCCACAGTCTGTCAAAACGCATGGTCCGATGGGATAATCACTTTTCGAAACAGTTTAACCAATCTGTGATCCATTCCTTTTTCTGGCATTGAATACCGTTATCCATGGTCTTTCTCCTAAAATCCGTCCTCATGCGCATAGGTAGCATGTGAAATCACACTGCTAAATTGCATAACGCCACAGGGACAGAAACCATTTCCAGGGCCCTCCTCAAATTCGAGGAACCTACTCTTGTGGATGACTTACACGAGTTGGGAGGAGGAAACTGTCCCGACTGAAGGTGCCGCTATATCTTAGTCCCAATTTTCAAGGGAGGCACCCGTTCGGAATGCAGCAACCAGAGAGGGAGCAGTATGTTCGCAATTGCCTCTAAATTACTTGACTCTGTTCTTATCCACAGATTGACGGGCGCTCGTGAAGGCCAGGTCCGCAAAGAACAAACCATGTTGTCGAAATCGAGGCTGCATCAAACACATATTTTCTTTACGTCAATGGTTGGGGCATCGTCACGTTTACTGGCGACGCACAATTGTCGTGTTTCTCAACATCAAAGTTGCCTTTGATTCGGTGGATCCTTCGTGCACTTTGGAATGGTCTGCTGAGAATACGTATACCGCATAAATAGGTAGACATCATTAAAGCGCTGTACGCGCATACGCCTAACAGAGTGGATGTTTATGGCAAAGTTTTGCTGCCCTTCAATATCTACAGTGGTGTGAGACAAGGTTGTTCGCTGCCATCTTTTCTCTGTACTTTCGTTATTGATGAAGTCATGTGAACAGCGTTCGCTGGACAAGATCTAGAAGGTGTGGAGCTACTTCCTGGTGAACGACTTCTTGATTTGTAGTATGTGGATGCTATTGCCCTCATATGGGACAGCGCCCAAACGTGCCAGGCTGCACTGGACCGACTATCACTGGCTGTCAATAGTATTGGGCTATGCTCTTCTCCATCGAAACGCAAAGTATTCTCCGAGGTTGGCAGAGACTCACCGCTGCGCTAAGGCTTGATGGTGATCAGCTAGACGTCCTTCAGGAATTCAAATACCTAAGCAACTATACCAGCCCCGTGGGATCGAATCTGAGATTAGGAATAATATGGCAAAATCTCGAGATAAATTTCCAACTATACGCCACATTTGGCGCAGACGCAACGTTACTCCCTTCCTGACGGACAGAGTTTATAATGCAGTACTGCATGACAACAAAATATATCAAGCGCCTCACTAGGTGCCGTGGAGACATAAAGACCCCAGATTACAGCGTTTTAATTATATGAAAGAGAAAGCTTTATGTGTCCATTGACTTAATTATCATAACACAAGATCAACGCAGATGTTCCCGTACTCCAGAGTATAACGCCACTACGGCGACAGTTTCCACCCATACTCGAGTGGTAACACTGCACATTATATCCAAGCAATCTCTTCCCATGAATCAAATGGCTGATCACCATCCACACACCAGACAAAGCTGTTGGGATATCTCACAAAACGTTCTCTCTAAAATCTCTCAACGTGCAACTCCGCTATCTACCGAAATGAGGTCGCTGTCACTGGATTGTAACGCATAAGATAAAGTGAGGAGAGCCGTCACAATTCATTCGCACATTGCTACTGACAAATGAATGCTGCCAATTAGAGCAATGCACGACAAGGAGAATCTGATAGGCTTTACACTTACTCAAAACTGGTCACATCCCAAGGCAATGTGTCAAAATGCCAAAACGTAGCAACAATGCACCCGCAGCAAATGCAAACATCAGATGATTGCCACATTGTTCCACAAAAATATAGTGAAAGCGTTCTATATTACCGAAGAAGCAGCAGTCGATGCCACAATTCATGAAGTAGGATATAAGCGGATAGAAATCGCGCGGCCACACAAGGTTTATCCGCATGAGCAGATTGCTTGCTTCCAGTATTCTGTGTAACACTGCGAAAACCCGGGTTAGTGAAGGCACTGTTCGAAAAACACGCTTAAGCTATATTAAAAGCGAATGCGATAAGCCTAACCGGAAGAGATAAGAAGAATACAATGCCAAACATATTGACGAAGCGCACAGTGAATTTGTGGCGTTCCAAATGTGGATTCAATAGAGTTAGGCATAAAAGTGAACATTGATTGCCCCCACTTTGAACTTATGCTAAAGTCGCCATGGGAATATTACTCAGTAGCAAAGCATTTCTCAAGGAATGAGGAAAGTAGTTGCCTTGTCAGCTAGTGGATACTGTACGATGCGGAATTTGAGTTTACGCTGGTACATAAAAATCTTGCGCCATTGCACCGTGCTCGGGGTCTAAATTCCGTCTCCCCGTCATGTGGAAACACTCAAGTTTTAACCCAGATATTATCATCAAACTCACTCGTGCTCAACAATTTACGACAACGTCATCACACCACTCTGTTACATGCTAACAACGCTAGCTTTAAATATGGCAAGTCACCATTCATCTACTGTGAACATACCTGCAAATGTAGTCGTCGTTGTCGGCGGTGTCGTGCTCGTAGTCGGATATTCTGTCTCCTCCGTATCTGTGGCGAAACATCGTTGAATATTGAACAGCAAACCACTAAGCTATGACAGTAAATGAGACGCTCAATATGCCAAACGCAAAGCCACACCTTTTACACACGCACAATTAAAGTGCTTGATTTATCTCGGTAATTACTGAAAATGTTTCGCTTCGATGGTACGCGAGATGGTGTGAACTAAGCCGACATGACACATTAAGAGGAGTTTGGAGCACGGTACCATACTTTTCGAGGAGTGTGCTGATATGTTTGATTTATGTTTCTTACAAATTGCTAAATCGGGTCAGATGGATCAGGTGTATCTTCGAGTCCTACGATAAAGTCGAACAGGCGTGAACAGATGGACCTTGCTTGTTGGTCTTATTATGGATCTCTACCGACAAAGATATCTGCGCTTAGTGAATATCAGCACACATGATCATACTTAATGAGAGGCATCATGCCGACATTGATGCAAATGTTTAGGCAAAATTCATGGATGTGTTAACAATGTATACCTTAATGTTACTCTGCTGTTCCTACACAAATGAGCATGAAAGCATTAGAGGATCGATTTGGAAAACTATTTGCACATACTAAAATACAAATAACCCACCACTAACGGTGTTGCGAACACGGGACGAAGAGCCACAGATCCTAGATGCACAATTCAGTGAACCATAGAATAATTCAGTGCAGAGTTGCAATTAGTAGAGCAGCGCAAGTGGCTGCAGATAAGGAGTTCTATAAACATGAGCGTTATATATTTCGGCAAACAAAATGTGTTGTTAGCGCCTTTGATGTCGTTACTTATACATTGCGTTACTTATAACATTGCGCTGCCAAATAATTATGTTGATCATCTGATGGCCGGCGTAGAAGATTTTATCGCGCATATTTATCACTAGCTACCGGTGCAGCGGTTTTGGACATAACCACCAATCATCTGCTAGGAACTCTACACGGATTGTTGAGTCACTGGTTTCACTGTGCGATTTCTAAAAGATTACTACGCACTCAGTTTGCCGAATCTTGTGAATCTGCATAGTTTAAGTATTCCAACCGTTGTACCTTCATACAATATTCTGATCTAGCGATTGGCTTTCAGTTCTCACATTAGCAATTCACCTAGAACGACTGAAATTCATCCATCATACCAGATGCATAATTGTGTCCTATCCTCTTTCCGAAGTGCAAAGAACGCTCGCCTAATACGTATATGTTCTTCGCTTAGCGAAGGGACATCGGGGAATCAAATGTTTGGTGATTGCACAGCTGTATTTTATATCATCAACAATCTGTCGCTGTACAACTAAGTTATACTCGAGCACAAGACGCTTCCCTGAACATTTGGAAGGCAGTTAGCCAAACAGGATATTTCAAGAATACGCCATGGCTGATATAACCTCAATGTGTTCGATGTCAATGCATACCCCGTTATTGAAGTGTGAGACAATTGAGCATCTCGAAAAGTGATAGGTTCCTATCACATCGCACCCACAGCCCTCGATGTGAATCGTCAGTAATAGCGGTTAACATGAAAACAATTATCAAACGTGATTTCAACAGAAATTTCAGAACAATAGGTCAGCCGATCTCAATCAATCTTCTCCGAAAAGGCCTACTCCATTGCTTAAATTATACAAGGATAAACAACAGCGAGTTTCGTGAATACAGCCGACTGCGTCACACGGCATTAGCATTCCAAGGTAAATTCATCACACCAATACATGTCAAAACATAGCCACAGGTTCAATGCAAAATTTAGTGTAACATTCAATGTGTGTAAGCTTACAGGAAAATGTGTCTTCGCTTGTTGTGTCTGAATAATCCGTGTATTCAATACCTTAATGGAAATGGCATTTGGAGATGTGCGAATTTACCATGAGCAATGGTGACCGCAGAGATTGTATAATGCGGTATACAAATTTGATGTGCCAAAATGTGGGTTTTTGCGTGATGAGATAAATCGCATTACAATTGCGGAGTGTAAACTGCGTTCCTGTATGCACATTGAATGTGTTCATTAGGTAAACGCAATGAGCCAGATGATGTTAGCCACCCATATTTGCAACAAGTTAGCGGGAATGCATATGACGTTCAATCATCCACCTTTAAGATTCTATTTCCTCCCAAACATCTATGTTGCTTGTTCTGCGCGGTTTAATAGCCTGAATAACCGTTGTAGTTCAATCTGCTGTTGACTACTCACCGCACATAGCGTTTCCACAAGACCAGTCAACGGCGTGTTCACAAGGAGCTGCGAGTATATAAAACTGAGAATGCTAAACTGGTGGCACTAGCGATGACCAGATTGAAAAACCGTCTTTTAATTTCACCTAAAAACATACCTCTGTAATATTCCTTCGAAATACGGATGTTATCTCATCGGACCAGAACGGGCGATGCATGGAAAATATCTGTATTGTCTGACAATTACATTTCTACCTAGAATTATATGCTCGCTGTTTCCATGTAAACCATGACTAATTCTTGATATCTGTGAAGATGAATTTCTCCACCTAGCTCTATATCCCCACATCGCCGTCTTGAATTTGACGTGTCATAAACCGGTCGCAAACGCTTCCTTGTCGCGATAACATGATAACGCAGACTTCAGCAATGCGCACCCGTTGTGTGAACAAGTAACTTGAAAAGCGCAGTAAGAAGACGAAGACTGGCAAATGCACGCAATTCTTATTGTTTCATCAGTCAAGTAGAGATTGGCACATTGTCCGAATACAATAGGATCTGGATTATGGATATTCCGGAGCGTCTTACATCTACGGATTTCGTACTGGCAGAATACACCTGACAAGTAACAGCATCCTGGTTTGTAAAACAACCAACGCATCGCAAACCGGTTTAATGTGAGTTTGATGGAAATCCCAAAAGGAAGCCATCTATGTCAGCCAATTATGAGTGACAGATGGCGAAGATGCTGTCTTAACTGATGTATTTTCTTACAGAAATAATAATCACAGGGCAACGGAAGAACGCCGGTGGCGCTGATGTCAGGATGGTCTTTACACAAGAAACTAAATGCCACACATAACTTATCAGCTACGGGACGTTCAAAAGTTTCAGTTCGCATAGTCCCTCACCAAAATTCCTACGCAAGATGCTCACCCCCCAATGCAGTCTGGAGCATGCGTTCCCGTTTAAAACGGGCCAGACAAAATGTCTCCCAGGTTTATCCGCATCGTGACAAATCACAAGGAAACTAGGCCCAGGGATCTATCGAGTGGAACAAGAATTCATGTTTAACGCACTTCGCTTGCACACAGCACAGGGACCAGCTACCGAGTCTCAAATTATGCGGGAAAACTAGGTCAAATAACCTCTGTTTATGCTCCTACAGAAGGCTGTTCGGAAGACACCAACAATGATCTCCACCACCATTTTTATCTCTCTCCGCATATCGAAGAATAGTGACTTCGCGATTGTTGTTGATAACATGAATATTCATATTTTTGAACAATACGTGGGGGGGAGCGATGCCTCGAAGCACTCGAAGGAAAATTAGTGATTGCTTCCTGCAATTGTGCACCGAAACTAATATTATGTAAACAGGACTGCATTCCAACACAAACGTTCAAACAGCGTCAGTTGGCGCCCACTATATTCCTCAATGACCTGGACCTAAACTTATTACTGTCAGCCAAAAATGGCACACATCAGTCCAAAACGGTCGGTCAATTTGGAGCACATGCATGGCTTGCGACCACGATCTAGTGTGCGCGCGCTTGGCGTTCACTCTTACCACTTCAAGGAAGCGCCCATCTACTAATATTCTTATCCAACTTGAACTCGCAGCCTGTGCTTCAACAATATCCAAGCGGATTGGCTCACCAATTGTCAGTAATCAATGTGGTTGCTGAGCCGAATCCTAATTGGGATCTTCTCAAGTGTGTCATGATGATTGCCTTTGACGCTTGCTGTGCACCCGACGTTCGACATCCTAATGGGATTAGATTCCTAAATCATCGATCAATTTATCCAAGTGCGAAAGCCGGCTCCGATGGGCAATGATTTTCAGCGTATTCATAAATCCCCAAAAGTCGTCTGGAAAAGAGTCTTCGTTTTGGCTAGAAACGTCAGTGGGTTGCCATGACCTGTGGGATAAAGAAAGCCGGCGCAAATGACAACACCCGAGTGCTATTTCTGATTATCCGAAACACGGATACGTGAAAGCTATCCGTTATCTATACAATAGCTGAACAATACGGACAGTCGATCTGTACTCAGCGTCATCGACTAGCGCGTTGGACAGAACTATTTGAAGAGCAGTTCAACAGGCCTGCAGCGACACAGCCGCCTGCCGGATTGCCTGAGCCGACGCGCGAAACAACTGGCATACGTCCCACTCTGAGACAAATTCGACATGAGCATTTCGTTGTCGAAAATTTACAGGTCTGTGGGACTAGACGAGATTCCCCATCTTTGCTGAAAGACGGTTATATCACTTGGTTGACAGGACTTGCTTCGCGTTTTAACACGATTTGAGACACTGAAGAATTGCCTCAGAACTGAGGACTACAAATTATCCTGCCCATCATCAAGAAGCGTCATACTTCGTTGTGAGAAATTCATTGAGGCGTGAGCATTAATTTCATTGCCTCACAGTATTGCACGGACATCAATTCGCGATTGAATAATGCGCAATATTCGGATAAACACAATAAAACCATTATCCCTCCTACTTCAGGAATACAGTTAGCCAAAACTGCTCACGTCGCAATGCATTGCGTAAAAATGACAAAATGTATGTAAAACGCACCCACAGCACCCACATCAGATGAATGCCACATTGTTCCACAAAAATATAGTGAATGCGTTCTATATCACCTGAAGAAGCAGCAACCGATGCCACAATTCATGATGTAGGACACGCAAACGGATAGAAACCGCTCGGCCACACAAGGTTTATCCGCATGAGCAGATTGCTTGCTTCCAGGATTCTGTGTAACACTGCGAAAACCCGGGTTAGTGAAGGCACTGTTCGAAAAACACGCTTAAGCTATATTAAAAGCGAATGCGATAAGCCTAACTGGACGAGATAAGAAGAATACAATGCCAAACATATTGACGAAGCGCACAGTGAATTTGTGGCGTTCCAAATGTGGATTCAATAGAGTTAGGCATAAAAGTGAACATTGATTGCCCCCACTTTGAACTTATGCTAAAGTCGCCATGGGAATATTACTCAGTAGCAAAGCATTTCTCAAGGAATGAGGAAAGTAGTTGCCTTGTCAGCTAGTGGATACTGTACGATGCGGAATTTGAGTTTACGCTGGTACATAAAAATCTTGCGCCATTGCACCGTGCTCGGGGTCTAAATTCCGTCTCCCCGTCATGTGGAAACACTCAAGTTTTAACCCAGATATTATCATCAAACTCACTCGTGCTCAACAATTTACGACAACGTCATCACACCACTCTGTTACATGCTAACAACGCTAGCTTTAAATATGGCAAGTCACCATTCATCTACTGTGAACATACCTGCAAATGTAGTCGTCGTTGTCGGCGGTGTCGTGCTCGTAGTCGGATATTCTGTCTCCTCCGTATCTGTGGCGAAACATCGTTGAATATTGAACAGCAAACCACTAAGCTATGACAGTAAATGAGACGCTCAATATGCCAAACGCAAAGACACACCTTTTACACACGCACAATTAAAGTGCTTGATTTATCTCGGTAATTACTGAAAATGTTTCGCTTCGATGGTACGCGAGATGGTGTGAACTAAGCCGACATGACACATTCAGAGGAGTTTGGAGCACGGTACCATACTTTTCGAGGAGTGTGCTGATATGTTTGATTTATGTTTCTTACAAATTGCTAAATCGGGTCAGATGGATCAGGTGTATCTTCGAGTCCTACGATAAAGTCGAACAGGCGTGAACAGATGGACCTTGCTTGTTGGTCTTATTATGGATCTCTACCGACAAAGATATCTGCGCTTAGTGAATATCAGCACACATGATCATACTTAATGAGAGGCATCATGCCGACATTGATGCAAATGTTTAGGCAAAATTCATGGATGTGTTAACAATGTATACCTTAATGTTACTCTGCTGTTCCTACACAAATGAGCATGAAAGCATTAGAGGATCGATTTGGAAAACTATTTGCACATACTAAAATACAAATAACCCACCACTAACGGTGTTGCGAACACGGGACGAAGAGCCACAGATCCTATATGCACAATTCAGTGAACCATAGAATAATTCAGTGCAGAGTTGCAATTAGTAGAGCAGCGCAAGTGGCTGCAGATAAGGAGTTCTATAAACATGAGCGTTATATATTTCAGCAAACAAAATATGTTGTTAACGCCTTTGATGTCGTTACTTATAACATTGGCTGCCAAATAATTATGTTGATCATCTGATGGCCGGCGTAGAAGATTTTATCGCGCATATTTATCACTAGCTACCGGTGCAGCGGTTTTGGACATAACCACCAATCATCTGCTAGGAACTCTACACGGATTGTTGAGTCAGTGGTTTCACTGTGCGATTTCTAAAAGATTACTACGCACTCAGTTTGCCGAATCTTGTGAATCTGCATAGTTTAAGTATTCCAACCGTTGTACCTTCATACAATATTCTGATCTAGCGATTGGCTTTCAGTTCTCACATTAGCAATTCACCTAGAACGACTGAAATTCATCCATCATACCAGATGCATAATTGTGTCCTATCCTATTCCCGAAGTGCAAAGAACGTTCGCCTAATACGTATATGTTCTTCGCTTAGCGAAGGGACATCGGGGAATCAAATGTTTGGTGATTGCACAGCTGTATTTTATATCATCAACAATCTGTCGCTGTACAACTAAGTTATACTCGAGCACAAGACGCTTCCCTGAACATTTGGAAGGCAGTTAGCCAAACAGGATATTTCAAGAATACGCCATGGCTGATATAACCTCAATGTGTTCGATGTCAATGCATACCCCGTTATTGAAGTGTGAGACAATTGAGCATCTCGAAAAGTGATAGGTTCCTATCACATCGCACCCACAGCCCTCGATGTGAATCGTCAGTAATAGCGGTTAACATGAAAACAATTATCAAACGTGATTTCAACAGAAATTTCAGAACAATAGGTCAGCCGATCTCAATCAATCTTCTCCGAAAAGGCCTACTCCATTGCTTAAATTATACAAGGATAAACAACAGCGAGTTTCGTGAATACAGCCGACTGCGTCACACGGCATTAGCATTCCAAGGTAAATTCATCACACCAATACATGTCAAAACATAGCCACAGGTTCAATGCAAAATTTAGTGTAACATTCAATGTGTGTAAGCTTACAGGAAAATGTGTCTTCGCTTGTTGTGTCTGAATAATCCGTGTATTCAATACCTTAATGGAAATGGCATTTGGAGATGTGCGAATTTACCATGAGCAATGGTGACCGCAGAGATTGTATAATGCGGTATACATATTTGATGTGCCAAAATGTGGGTTTTTGCGTGATGAGATAAATCGCATTACAATTGCGGAGTGTAAACTGCGTTCCTGTATGCACATTGAATGTGTTCATTTGGTCAACGCAATGAGCCAGATGATGTTAGCCACCCATATTTGCAACAAATTAGCGGGAATGCATGTGACGTTCAATCATCCACCTTTTAGCAGTGACCAGATTGAAAAACCGTCTTTTCATTTCATCTAAAATGATGCCTATGAAATATTCCTTCGAAATGCGGATGTTATCTCATCGGACCAGAACGGGCGATGCATGGAAAATATCTGCATTTTCTGATAATTACATTTCTACCTAGATCTCATATGCTGGCATATTTCCATGTAAACCATGACTAATTCTTGATATCTGTGAAGATAATTTTCTCCACCTTGCACTATGTCCCCACATCGCCTTCTTTAATATCACGTGCCATATACCGGTCGCAAAATTTTCCATCTCTTGATAACATGATAACGCAGACTTCAGCAATGCCCACCCATTGTGCGAAAAGTAATTTGAAAAG
The DNA here is from genome assembly GCA_944474145.2 of Dicrocoelium dendriticum. Classification (NCBI taxonomy): domain Eukaryota; kingdom Metazoa; phylum Platyhelminthes; class Trematoda; order Plagiorchiida; family Dicrocoeliidae; genus Dicrocoelium; species Dicrocoelium dendriticum. The sequence continues at coordinate 63,743 of CALYDF020001298.1, forward strand.
CGCAGTAAGAAGACGAAGACTGGCAAATGCACGCATTTCGTATTGTCTCATCAGTCAAGTAGAGATTGGCACATTGTCTGAATACAATGAGTTCTGGATTATGGATATTGCAGAGCGTCTTAAATCTACGGATTTCCTACTGACAGAGTACAACTGACAAGTAACAGCATCCTGGTTTGTAAAACAGCGGATTCAGCGCAAACCGCTTTAATGTGCGTTTGATGGAAATTCATCAGTGACCCTGCTTGGGAGTATAGCTCAGAGGCTACTGCATTTGGGACAAGGCGAATGTGAACGTGAACGTATTTGACAAACACCATGAAAGTTTGTGTGTAGGAAATTGTCCTGACAGGCATTAGCCTCAACGTCATAATCCCAACTTGGCATTGAATCTTCTGTTCAGAGTGCGACAATCATTGAGGATTTACTCTGGTCTCAATTTTCACTCAATTCTGGCCTCCGTCGGTCTCCACAGACTGACTGGAACTCAGGAAAGCCAGCTTCGTGAGGAGCATCCGAGTATTGTCCAGATTGTGTCTGCGTGTAGCACATCTTCACTTCCCATCAATTGCTGCAGCACCGCCACGTTTAACGGCGTTTCATAGTTCTTTTTGTTCCCTACATATATTTGCCTTCGATTCGGTGGATCGATGTGTAATTTGGGACTGGCGGCTGTGGAAATATAAGCCTGATAATTACGTACAACTCATCAGAGCGCTGTACGCACATCGTCCGGTCAGTGTCAGTGTGTATGGCGTATTGTCACCTCCCTTCAATATCTCAAGCAGGCTTAGACCAAGTTGCCCGCTGTCACTCTTCCTCTCTTATTTCGCTTTTCAAAAATTCATTAATGCACCATTCACTGCACGTGGCCTACAAGGTTAACGACTTATTGACTCCCAGGATGCGGACGACATCGCTTCATGTTTGACAGCTACCAAACGTGACAAGCAGCCTTTGACCGACATAGACTGGCCGCCAATTGTTCTGGGCTTTGCATTGCCATATCTAAATGCGAACTCCACCAAGTTTGACAAGGACCCAATCCAGCGCAAACCCTTGGTGGTGATAAGCTAGATATCGTTCAGAAATTCAAGTAACTGGGCAGCGATATTAGCGCGCGTGAAGTGAAACATGAGGTCAGGAACCGTGTTGGAAAGACTTATGTGGTTTCGTCAATATCCACCCTATTCATCTTTGGAAAACCAGCACTGGTTTTTTGGTAGCCGTTTACGTCAATCATTTTGTTTATCTAAAGAAGCAACATCTTGGTACAAACCGAGGAATACTGATTTGCCGAAAGGCAGTGCAACTTCACTACGCAATCTATTGCAGCGAATATTTGACCTGTCTGCACTTCATATATGAGGCAACTATGAAAGAGAAATTGGTGCTTATACGGTTTGCGCTAAATACTACAGAGTGTACTTGGTTGTGTGCATCATCCTACCTTGAATTAAATATGCTTAGCAACGGTGCGGTAAAAACCGATTCAGGATGAGCGTAGCACAAGTGACATACATAAATGGAAGATGTATTCCCGCGGCACTCAATACGGCGATACTTCTCAGCAAATTTCGTTGAAAAACTTTCAGGCATGTTTCAATGCTGAGATATAGTAAGAAGCGCCCTATATGATGTGCTACTTGCAGGATCATGATGGCCATCACCAGATCGCCTGCTGATCTGCGATTTCGTCCACAGGAAAACCTTAGTCGTTTCAGCTTCTGCTCATTTGGCATATCGCGCAATCCAATGACGTCGATGATTTTCCAGCGCACGAAGCTTGTGCATAAGAAAAAGATGTCAGGTTTGGATGGCATAATTCAAGTACTAGCCAATATACTCACAGAGCAATTGAAAGAAAATGCGTGATGTCTAGTTGTCCCAACGTATACCCCAGCACACCGATGTAATAGTTGCCAGTTTTCGGGACTTATATGTCTGCCAGGATCAATACGAACGTAAACAGATGAGATGGGAGAGAGCCACACCGAAGCCTACTACCTTGTTGACGGTCCTAGCGACCGTATTGCAGAGGCTGACTTCAAAGTCAATCGATGCAACGAGTGAGATTGTGCGTCGCAATCCAAGACACAAGGCGGTGGCTCCAAATCCCGAAAATCTACATCTAACCGCTGTGCCAAACACTGCTCGCGTAGCTCAATCGTCTAGTGATCATAGCGAGAGCCACCAGGCCCAATGCGCAGAGTTCCACTCCCAGCTCGGCTATTTCTACCTGATGAGTATAAACAAAGACGAAACCGTCGGTCGTGAAGTGCAGGAATGGTAGAGAGCCACAATGATGCCCTCCCCACCCAGATCACTTTCGTCAAAACGTAGCTCCAATACATTTATCACAAGCCTGTGTGAGTATTTGATCCGGGTTTGTTTGTGGGTTACCTTGCATTTGATCACCCCGAACTGCAACAATATTGGCAGTACTATTGTGACACCGTGTCTAGGTCACTATGAAGCAGTTGCTGTTTGGAATTCACATAAATCCTGCACCGAAATTTGATTTCTGCGGGTATCAAACGTCATCAAAAAATCTAGGCAAGTGACATCAAGATGTTCTGCAGTATCAGTTGATTTTGTACAACTACTCCGTACGATTACTGACTTCGTTATGCCCGATCGCCGCAAAATAAAGTTGTGATGCTCTGGATTAATAATATTACAGTTTTCTAGAAAACACGCCAACGTCTATGCTATGAAGGATTCCATGACCTTGGACAGAATTGGGAGAGGGGAAACTGGACGGTAGTTTTAAAGACTCAATACTGGTCCGCATTTGTGAATCGGAGTTAATATTCCCGGCTTCCACAAAGCAATGAACCGCTTCTGAGCAATGCAACACTGAAAAACTGAGGTAAACGTTATGCTTCTCTTCTTGCTGCTGCTACTACAACTACTACTACTACTGCTGCTGTTACTACTACTAATGCTGCTGTTACTACTATTATTACTACTGCTACTACCAATGCTGCTGCAGCTGCTGCAGCTGCTGCTGCTGCTGCTGCTGCTGCTGCTGCTGCTGCTGCTGCTGCTGCTGCTGCTGCTGCTGCTGCTGCTGCTGCTGCTGCTGCTGCTGCTGCTGCTGCTGCTGCTGCTGCTGCTGCTGCTGCTGCTGCAGCTGCTGATGCTGCTGCTGCTGGATAGGAACTTTTAACCCGACCGCGCGTATATCGCCATGTATATTCTTTACATAATTAAAGTTCTCAGAGGTAAGCGTTAAGTGCCTTTTTCTGAAGCCACTGCTCACGTGAGAAATTTAGTCCCGTTTCATTTAGCTGAAATGCAGTGATGTATATTGCTTTGCACATGTCGCTAATCTGCCTGTAGTTGTAATATTCTTGACACGAATATCCACCGACAATCTCAAAATATAAATTAATAGTATTTTTCTGCTGTTCGGACGGAGCGAATATCTGTCAAAAGAACGTAGTATTGCGATTAACGATGTCGGATTTGAAGATATGAACGAGCGCCTCGGAAGTGTGCACGCTCTGCTCAAAGATATAACCAGTTGCATTAGCTGCACTTTGTCAAAATTGCGTTGGTTAGATTACATACGGAGCCAGCCAGTTTGTCCATCAGGCCTCATTACAAACAGTGCTAGTGCGATTTGAAAACTATCGCGATGAGACTGGACCTTAACGGGTTGCTATTTTTGTGTGCCCCAGTCATCCATTAAGTTATGCTGGGTGGGGCTTTTTGAACATTTAGAGCAAATCATACCAGACTGACCAATGTTTAGAGGCCAGTCAAACTCAGTCTCCTGGCCCACCAGATTGGCGGTTGGAGCGAGGGTAGCTCCTTACTCCGAAAAACCTGCTTTCCTAGTCCAATGCCAAAATCTTGCTACCTTGCGGTAAGGTATTTAACCAAAGTCCTTGGCTGAGAACGCTATTCATTCGCTTGTCCAGGCCTGGACAACATGACAGCATCCTGCTCATGCAATAAAACATGACCTATCCTTCTAACAATCTCTTGATGCTCTGGCCGCCGCAGAGGATAATCAACAACGCCCCATCTGCTGCCTCGAGCAGAGTGAATAGCGGTTTGGATTCTACTGCTCAAGCCTGCCTGCCTCTTGCGCTTTCTTGTCCTTGGCGTCCCACACCAAATTCACTTCTATCCCCCCGTTTTCAATCCCCAATTATTGGCCCTCTCACACTCTTGCTTCAGTAGTCGCTTGTCTTTTAGTTGCAACTCACACACAATCGCAGGGTGGCGCTCCAATCCAGTCGACAAGCCTATGTTCATGCAGGTGGACAACTTCAGTTCATCCGTTTCCCTTTGGAGTACTCGAACTTCGCAAAGACTGGCATGTCTCAAGGTGCGCATTTTGCTACAGTTTGGCCCACAGGCAGCACACGCCCGAACATGAAATACCCCATCGTGCGATATTCCCTGTTTATCGTTAACCCGTATACAAGATTCGAGCTTAGTACTTACGCTACTAACCTCCATATGCAACACTGACGGCACATTCTCATTGCGCCTGTCTGGCGATGATGCAGCTTCAAATGCGAGTCAAACCGACGTCGGCATTGTTTTGAGTCCTTAGCAGATTCTTGGAAACCACCCGAAAATTTGTAATACGGAGATTTGTTTCCCTTTCACCAGTAGGCCTTTTCAGCTAAAGGATGGCAGGCTTGAGCATTTTCTGCTGTACTGGATCCAAGTCTGGATGAACATGAAGATACAAACCTTTCAGCCTACTTAGGCGGATCAAGATACATCTTAGACTGGCTTGGTTCGCAAAAGTGATTCTCATAGGTAGATTATTTGATCACCTTGCTTTTCCAGGATAATTTGCCGCACTTGTACCCAGTCTTCACCAGCGTCGAACAGTTTCTCAACTAGACACTGTAAAACTCAACATCTTGATATTAACGCACTTAAAGTGCTGGATCACTGGACTCCGGCGCGTGGAAGATCAAGAGGTTATAATGCCTCTGGTCGGACGACATTTACCTTGCAGGGCGAAGTATATTACCAGCCTCAAGCGTTTTTTTGCTAACTGTTAACTTACAGAAGTTATTCGCCCAATATCCATTCGCAACTTTGTTCTTTGTTCTTTCCACTGGTTTTCAGCATTCTGGCATTCACGTGCTGGGACATCAGTGCTTGTTGTACACAACAAACGTATACAATTTATGCCAGGTGAAACTGAGCTTCTCAAAACTGTTGGAATTCGTGCCGGTGAGCTTGCACAAGTGGAGGAGGAAGGCTGTGCTGAAAGCTGAAGGCTCTTCAAGCTAGATTGTTGGGTCAAACACATGGAGCTGTTCGCAACGGAATGATGAAACCTACACGCCAGTTTTACTTATCCTGGCTGTATCTTGTGTCGGCAGTTTTCACAGATAGTTTGAACGAAATCGTGCTGGATTTCACGAAGACAATGAAAATGTCAACCGCTAACCCCACACATGAAATGTGGTACTTAACTTGAAAAAACCACACGTGAGGTCATTTGCACCATATACGAATATTTTGGTACAAGTACCGCCGGGTGATTTCTCCGGCATTGTGAATAACCGAATACAAGATGGCGACCAACTGCTGGAGAAAATGACGATAGCACGGTCACCGAAACCCAGCGGTGAAAACACAAGTATTTATGATCGAAAAATTCGGAATCAGAAATGAAACTGAATAATATCTAAAGTTCCACGAAATACTTCCAATGAACGAAGAAATCCAACACAAAATGATCATAACACAGCCAAAAATAAACAACCGAAGGCCGCTATCCGCAGTCTGAATATATACTATAATATATGTTTAATACTGTTATATTTATAAATACTTGTACGGTCATATAATATTATACGTTTATTTGACCACCTCACAACGCTATGACTTGTTATTATATAATTCTTCTTTTTATCTGTAACTCACCTGCTTTGAGGTTGGGAACGGTTCAAGGACAATTTCTTAAAAGCGTTTGGATACGGTGGTGAGTTACTGCAAATGCAACTTAAATCTATGAATTAAGCCCGTTATCTCCTACACTAAACTACATTAGAAAGTAGACTGTCTTCAGCGTTGATTAAATATAATGTACAATAAATCGTGCGTTAGATGCAATTGAATACTTTCACTACCCCTCAATAAGATATTCAACACTGGAATAGCCCATTAGTTTTCTTTGAGGCTGTCATTGCTCGTCTTGCTATCGTTGAACATTGTCGTGAACTGTTCACTAAATTATTCGCAGTTTAGCTGCCGAAGATGAGCCGCCGCATGCTTACACCTGCTACTGGAACCCGATATCCAACGCCAGCATATGTATTATGAGATTGAACGTCTAAACCGATAAGTAGACGGATGATAACCATTATGCTAAGCAAAATTCCGCTGCTGTGTTGCGTAGTGAATAGCATCCCCATTGACTAGGTCTTTCTTAATAGCAGCAAAATGATTTGATTTGCGCAAAAATATAGTCGCACACAACTTCCTGTTATGTCTCGGTAAGGGTAAATTAGATTGTATATCAAGGTGCTTAATCCACTCGGTTGATGTCCGCTGTCATAAAATGGTGTTGCGTAAGTTAAATATTTTAAAAAAACAAGACTAAATGCAGTTATTTGCAAATGACTTACTTTGATTCAGCAGGACATTTACTTAAGCTGTATACATCAGTTATATTGTGGTTGATGTTGCGTACTCTGATTTATACCTAAGCTATATCTTATTAAGCTTTAGAAAAGTCATTCCATTTTATTTTTTGCTCAGTTCTATTTTTGCTGCATATTTCGTGTCAGGTTTGTTTTTTACTTTTTCTTTAAACTATCTGTTCTTTGTTTGTTATCGCCGGTGTGTGTGCTTCATGTAAATGTTGACATGCTGCCTACTGTCTAACACACTTCATCTCGATTACTATTTCTAGTAGACTGCTATTCTTTATTGGGGGCGAAAGGGTACATGGTTTTCGTGACCGTGCTATGCTCAAATAGTGGATCTAAGTATCCAGTGCGGAACGGGCCACTGCCAATTCACCGCCTTAATTGGACCTCAATACGCATGATTACAAATTAGATAGCCGGGAATGCTGCTGCTGTGCATGTTGAAGGACGTGTGGGCCGGATCCGTTGAGGAGACGAGACTCCATCCAAATATCTCTAGTTCCACTTCTTTTGTGTTCACACTGAATATAAGGGTGTGGAATTGAAGCTATGAGTGATGCAACGCAAGTCACCCATGATACTTCTGTAATGGCAGACGTCTGGTGGCTTTCTTAGGGAGGCCGCAGTGATAGTCATATCTTGGAACGGTTAACGCCAACAAACCCCAGTTTTCAAAATAAATGACTCCACTTGCAGAAAGCAAAACAGAGATGTTCGCTGAGAAATGTTAAGGAATAAACAACTTATATTAGTAAAGCAATAGACGCCGCTTTCTTAAAGGTGAATACTGAGTAACTAGCTAAGGCCACCTTGAAGCAAGTTGCCACCACAAATATCAGTGGTAGGACGAACCAGACGGTCAGGTAAGCTGTAAGGCACAGGTACTCAAGAAAGCTGCAGTGGATACGTTTCAGTGCATCCTTAACTCGAAGAGGGGTATATCAAGCTTTGTTACCAAAGTAAAAGATAGACTGACAGGTGGTTCGATAAAATTATCAACCTAAGTATGGAACTTTGGTTCTTCTACTACATTGTCTGCAACTACCACAGCAGTACGCAGAGTGATACATGATCGTTTTCCATAAATTGATGTTTTAGGAAACAGGAATTTTATAAAACTGCTGATTATCATCGTATTTACTAATCTAATGAATTTAGAGAATAACCAAGATATAACTTCCAAAGTCTGACCCATTAAGCCAAACATATGGGCAAATGTTCATCTTAAGGTTGTCTGTTTACATGCGGCAGCCTGCGCTTAGAAATTAGTTAAAACCATAATTGCTTAGAACAGAGAAATAATTTGTTTGAGAAGGCGGCGTTCTACATTCATACGCAGAAAGCAATTGTCGACCTTTGCCGGACTGATGAGAATTCGAACACAAAACGACATTTTAAATCGAGAGTAACCCCCTGAAAAAGTGATTTAAAGAATAAAATATGTCGAGAAGACAGAGGTTTGCTATATGTCAACATTTCGATTGTTCTCCTTAGTCGCAAACACAATACGATCAGAAACATACAATGGATTATATACATGGGAAAAAAGGCACCACCAATCAAAATGTCACAGTCAAGACCATGGCAACCGAATGGATTGCCTCACCGTTTTTCACGGCTGAGAAAAAGAATGTTTATTTGTTCTTGCCATTCAAGGTGGACCATGTGGCAAATGACATCGGATGCAGGCTCCGGTCCGCTTTAACGCGAACCTACACGACAGCCCAGTTGCGACTCAGGCATACCACGCGAGCACTTGATCTTCATAACCGTCAGAGCATCTCGTCGGGTATTTCGCCCTCTCACGTTGTTTATCAGTTCACCTGCGGTTGCGGTGACATTTACATAGGCGGAACAAACCGTCAGTTAGCTCAGAGGGTAGCTGAACACTTGCAAAAGTGCTTGGGACAAGTGATTACGCAACAACATGCGACCAATCTGAGGATCAATCGGAGCCCGGAATCATCTATCACCAAGCACTTCATGACAACCCGTCATCACGTAAACCCCGAGACGGCGTTCAAAGTGTTATTACGTAACAAAAACCCGATAATGCTAGCAATTAGTGAGGCGTTGTGAATTAATGCTTATCAACATGTGCTATGTGCACAGAAACTCTTGAGGCAATCCATTCGGTTGCCATGGTCTTGACAGTGACATTTTGATTGGTGGTGTCTTTTTTTCCCATGTATGTAATCCCTTGTACGTTTCTGATCGTATTGCGTTTGCGACTGAGGAGAACAATCGAAATGTTGACATATCTCAACCTCTGTCTTCTCTCTGCCTTAATGAAATGGCTGAAGGGGACCCACTGGTTTACTTTTAATAAAATATGTCTAACAGCACCTCTTCTTTGTGCACGACCTAGCGTTGATTGTAGTTGCAGGTACTCTCTAACTTTATCATAGCACGAATATATTAATGCTGTTAAAATTAATCTAATGACAGCCAGCTAACGATGCGGGTATAGAAAACAGCAGTGTTTCACGTCCACCTAAAACGTCCTATGTAATTGTTCGGTAAACGCATTTCTCCCGTGAAAGAATAAAACAACTATAAACAGCTGACTGACGCTTGAGAGTTCATACACTATGGCCGACGCGAGCCTCTCAAGCACTGTTGCTGTCGTGTCAATAATATAAAACAGGTGTCTGAGGGTTAACATGATATTCTTTTTAACTAAGGTGTAGTGACGCTTCAGCTTCGCAAGTGGTGTCAGCAAACTGAACAAGATAATTATAGAGAATTAACGCACAGCATCTAATAGCTCTATATCCGCGTAGAAGACACTTCCGTTGGTGCGACTTCAGGTCATTGCACATGATATTTAGCTAGGTATGGATTGTAAAGATCAGATCCCAATGCTTGAATTCCAGTGAAGTCGCAACTCAGCTTTCTTGTTTCAATATCTTTTACACTTATAAGTAAGCAGGTGAGCAAACAGGATAACATATCTTTGCTATATTATAATCTAATCTGCGATTTTAAATCCGCCCCTATTTTTTCGATTGCTAATCGTTTATGTTGAACTGTTTTCACCGGAATCAAGGCTGTCGCAAGTAGGTGGAAATGCTTTATATTATCTAGAAGGTAAGCCCACTGGGAGCCGGTTAAGTTGCTACATATGCAGATGCCATAGTATGCACATTAGATTCTGACGTGAAAACACACCTTGATTTGATTTTTATCGCGCCAAATTGGTGTTAGGTTTCCCCAGACTTTTGCGGCCGGGAATCGATTTACACTACAACGACATCGTAGTTAGCGGAGGTCAAACTGGGGCATAATATTCATTGTGTGTGTGGGCCTCCTTCCTGCATTTAGAAGACAAGTGCAGCTAGTAATCCTACGGCGGATACACAAATACCTAGCATTGTAATCGCAATGTTGCTTTTCTCATATGGTATGCAGCTTTAGATGTCGACCTAGTTTGACCTTCCTTCTCAGTTTATTCGAAATACTTTTGAGGTAGACTTATTTTAAAAGAGTTTGCTTTATGAAATTACTGAAATCGATCAATTTATGCAGAAGCGAATGTAAAAACCGACAGATGAATGGCAAATATTAGATATTTCGTTCGATGAAAACGGATCTATCTGGAGAAACAGCAGTTCGCCACCATTCAAGACCTTTGAAATACCACTAATGTACATTAATGTGGATGATTTAGCGTGGATTGTTTTGTTTAGCAAATGGAAGTAGATTGTCAACCTAATTTGAACTATCGAATTTGCAGAGGATTTAGGAGCACGGCTAAATGTAATAAGCAAAATAGTTGGTTCGTCTAATAATGGTAACGCTGAAATATGGCATGATTTGTGAGGCTTCGATAATAGTGGACAGTAGATTCCAATTCCACTGGTACATGATATTCTTCTTCAGCTATTATGTGTCATAGAAAGTCGGGACATCGAAAGTTGCTCCGCATTTTGAGGTCGGCAGCAACGCAAGCGTAGATATTCCTGCTTTCAATTGTTTTAACCATACTTGCCGTTAATTAGCGAGTTAGTAACAACAGACCTAGTTTCGGGAAAGAGATTTCTGCCCATAATAACACCCGGTGAAATCAGCGAAGTTCGGTTGTTTTCATATATTGTACACAGGCATCCAAATTACGTTGCTGGACGACATTACACGTACACTTGGGTTTACTGTTTGGTATACTTAGGGAGGTTTTATAATAGTTGTCGGTTCCTGAACCCGACAGATATTATTCCCAAAGAGAGGGCATACCAGAATGCTGTGCTACAGTGGATCACTGTCAAAGTATTACGTGTTTGTGTAAGCAAAGCTGTACGTCAAAGAAATGTTAATGCCGGACAGCCTGCGTCAAGCTAAAGGTAATATGCCGGCTCGCATTTTGCTTTCACGTATTATAATAATATATATGTGTTTCCTGATGCAGGAAACTGTATCCGTAGTGACCGAACTCGAATTGTACAGAAATATCTAATTACTTGCTTGGCCGATATACAGATGTGGAATATTGGTGTATGCGTTTGATATAGTTTTGTCGGATGGTTTAGACGAAAGCTCAGTTTTGGAAACACTGACGTTTAGATGTTTCTGAGCACCTAATGATATAGATATTTGGGAGATTTATTCCATGTGAATATAGAGAGTATGGTAAATGGATTAAAGTAAATGGTGGATGCAGCTAGATTTTACTAACGCAGGCTGCGATAACACTGTAACAACACAGGTTGGTCTCACTGGACGTGTATATTTAATGATTATCGTAACATTATAGACTTGCCCACTGGACCGAGAAGCAATTTGGTTTCATCATCACTTATACAGACCTTGATACACAAATTTAGATGGGTTCCTTCAATCGTAATACGTGATGTTTACAACCTGTGTTTTATTTGTTTCCACGTCACAGTCACCATGGCAACAACGTCTATTAATGTTACAAGTGAGTCTACTAATAATTATGTAGTGAAGCCTACCTACTGAGCCATATTGTCTCCAAAGTTTATTTATCACGTGTAAAATGTTCGGTTTTGAAAAAAAATTTTGCTTCAAAATTTCACGTTTACTTACATATAGTGAGGGTCAACGAATTGCAACACTTGCCCTTTTCTTAAGTTGCATGGGTCAAATTATAACTGTATAGCGTTATAATTAATATGCTATGAAGTGAACTGTCTACTGTTTGGATTCAGTTGAGGCATTAGATATCTTACTGCGGCCTGCAGTCGCGTCATGTCGTCAAATGAATTAGCCTTACCTGAATCAGGCAAAAATTATCAGCGGTAATCTAATATTGCTTGACAGCACAACTCGTCGGGTTATTCACAGTTTGAGAAAACAGAAAAATGAGAAGTTACCTCAGATTGTAACTAGGTTTTAGGTAGACATAATATGTCTGGTTTTCGATAGGTAGAGAATGTAACTAACTCGTCAACTTAATTCACAAGGTTATACATGCTGTAGGCTGGACTTAGATGCTGTAGAAACCATCAAGCACTTATAAAGCGACAGCAAAATGTTGGTCCGGACCGGATATATCGGGGTAACTACCGAACCTTTTACGATGGAGGTATTTGTTTTTCCGTCAGCAATAAGAACTATCATCAAATGAGCCTCAATTTCTGCATTTAGTTATTACTTAAACTAAACAGTAATTATCTCGGATTAAAAGTTCCTTTTCTCTAACTGCGGCAGGCAATTCCAAATTATTCAGTAGTTTTCCCTAAGACAAGGGTGCTGTTTATGCTATATATGATCTACAGCTTAAGATAAATTATTGGAGTCTATTTTAGCCATATATATATAAATTCAATGAAACTAACCATCATTATATATGGTTTTGAAACACCCGCCGTGTGTCATGCATTGCGATCGACGTTTTTAATTGTGGACATGTTTGACCTAGTACCGGATGTCCGACTGGTGGGAATTAATATCCCCGAACATTGTCATTAGTGTACGAGTTATCTTCGATCTCGGAAAAGTGGAACTCGATCGGCGGTGATCAAGAGATATTTGTCCACGGTGCGTCATTATTAATCGAGATCAAAGCTGCGCATTACTAAAAGTTGAGCGGTCACTTGGGAAAATATTGGTAATTAAGCATACCTCGGATACTTCTTGCTACACCGAGATTGCTCGGTTCAATTTCTGAATAATTACCTCTACAATAACCTCGCAAAAACCAAGTTCTTTTTCTTGTCGTCCTCTGATGAACTGTTGCAGCGTTGTCCAAACATACAGGATAAATCCAAAATCCCAAGCTCACTCTGTGGCTCAAATATTTCAGAATCATCGTGTTTACATGGACAATGCAATCAAATGAAATATCATGCTTATCGATAAGCGTACCCAGTTAAAAAATTTTAAATAAAAAATGGTGAATAATTCCACTTAAGAATATTAGGCTGATGCATCATGCAATCAACATTAACGTAGTTATTGGTTCGAATGTTTACAAATCTGTGTTGATAGCTTGGAGAAAGTAGTCTGTCGTGTCAGTGAAACGAGCACATTAATTCAGTAAATTAACTGAGATCATATATATACAGATCATATATATACAGAGAAGTTTGACAATTAACACATTTGCACAAGCCACTTAGCTAGCACGCATTTGTCCAATGATTTTTAACTGAGCGTATGATTGACGACCAGTCAATGGCGATGAATGAGTGAGAGCAATAATAAGACTAATAATAATAGTAGAGTGTAATGTGGCAACACCACACTGTTCGCCTCTCTGCTTTTAACTATATAATCACCATGTCAGCTTTCAAGCGGTTGCTTGCATAAGGCAGTAAAGATTATACGAAAGAAACAGTCCATCACTTTGTATTGCCCATCAAAACATAACGCTCAACAGAGCGACGTTTCCGGCTTGACTCTCGCAGACTTTCTGCCTTTCGTGATGTTACTGCAGTGGAAGTAGTCGTTTTTGGAGGTCCTTGGACAGTGTCGTATGCAAGAGTCTCGCATTAACTCGCGTTCCATCTGTCAGTTTGTACGTTCTTGCCCTACACACAATTTCCACCGGTGTAGGATATCCGAATTTATTATTCTCTTTCCGGGAACTGGGTAGTTTTATACGAACTAGGGTTAATGGGAGGAAAGTATTTGCAAGTTTTCTGTATTTAGATTAGTAAGCAGTTTGTGTTCCATATTTAGCAGGGTGCGTATTTTCTTCTAATTTGTAGGATGCATTTAACTGAGTTCGGATTACTGTACCCAGCATGTTGCTGACGGCTTTTTGGGCATTTTTATATGCGGTGTGGTTCTGTATGTATCCAAAGATGATACCTAGGCATCCACCAAAGAGTCTCTGTTGGGCTGAAGCGCTTGTATTGATTACCTCAAGCTCCTATTTAGTCGTTTAGTCATTCCATTAGCAAGCGTATTACAAGGCGTCGTTTTGGCGGATTTGATACCATCGATGCAAAAGAATGCTGCATACTCGCTACTTCCAAACTGGCTCCAATTATCAAAAAGCATTTCTTCTAGCAGGCGACACCTTGTAAAAATTGCAGTGGTCACTTTATAATGAAGCCAGTAGTTCCATCTGCACATAGGATAGCGACTAATTGTTGCCTATACAAGCAATTGACAACCGTCACGTTTGGTTTGTGAGAATTGCCTTGGGAAATGAACGGATGATTTTGACAGTAATTTTTGTCCAAGTATTCGTGGGAGGCTCAAGGCGCTGAATAAGTGATTCCAAGGGCTTCGCGCTCTTGTCGAATTATAGGTAAGCGTTACACTCTCGAACTGTAGACTTAACATTTAATTTACCTTTGGCCACCAGTATTATTACCATATACTGGCGTTCGTTCGCACAATACCGGAATAGTTTTCATGCGCGCAGTTGAGCACCGCTGGAATAAGACTATGAGGAATCATTAGCTGTTCGCCGCTCATCATAACATTGCCCACTATAGAAAGTTAGTGGTGAGGAGTATGTTATTGTAGCAAATCCTGTTATATTCGAGTGTAACAAGGCCAAGCATTAAACAGATTTCTTTGTCGTAGTTTAGTAGGCGCGATTACCAGCAGCATAGACTTATTGGCTTCATACCAATATTGCCACCGTTCACTCTATTCGTAAGGGTAGAATGATCGGTACGCAAAACGAATAGACGCCCGAGTAGACAAATTTGCCACATCTCACGGGCATAAATGCAAGCCAAAGCCTCTTTTTCACCAGCAGAATAATTCCTTTCCGTGTCCGTCAAAGTCCTTGAGGCATATGCTTGCCTTTCTCTTTACTCCGCTGCAACTTGACACTGGACATTGGACAGTGCTCGTTAAAAATAGCTACGGGGCAGACGCAACCATCGTTCGCATGGGCAGATAAGATTCTTCTTGTTCAGTAGCCTAATGGAATTTCTTTATTAGATGCATCAGTTTCGACAGCGGCTCTTATATTGTCGTAAAATTAAGCACATGTCAATGACAGAAAATGCGCAGACCCAAGAAATGATTCAGCTGTGTTCTGTTGCAGGGCTGGGGACAGTGATAAATAGCTCTGATGATCAGGGTATTTGGTCTAATACCACAAGCAGAAATCACATGTCCACTGAATTCCAATTCCGGCTAGGAGAACCGACACCTGTCAGTCTTCAAGCAAAGATTGGGTTCATTTAACCTAAGCGGTACTTTGGGGAGATATTCCTCATGTTCACATGCGTTGCTACCAAACACACAATTAGCATTCATGTAAACGATACATCCTTTGAAGTCAGATAAGAATAAGTTGACGAATTTCTTCTTAGGCGTAACGGCAGCTGGTGGAACCTCGTTTACCAGAAAACGGGTAGGCTGTGTAGGTACTCGGTGAATGCATGCATGTTAATTTATGTTATGGGGAAGAAATGGCACAACAAGCCTGTTTAATAATACGGCATTGAGGCTACCTTTCAATAGATTGCTTTTATTGCTATATTGATTGTCGCGTTGCTTCGGATATGAAGTCATGTTCCTCGCGTTGGAAGCTTGGTCTAGTCATCATTCGTATCTGATGTCTAACAGAAGACCTTCAAGTACGCATGCGTATTTGCGTTACCAAGCTGGAGGTCGTCTACCACAAGCCAGTGAATCGTAGATCTTCCATTGTTTGTTTCAATATATCTAAGGGTACTTAATAAGGAATACCTTATGCAATCTTGTGGGCAATTGCGCTCTCTAATTGTCCTCGAAACTGTAGTGGTTTTGCTCAGTTAGAAGACGGAAAAAGCAGTTTTGATCGTGACACACCTGCGGAGTTGGAACAACGGACTCAGGCACGCCGATGATTA
Organism: Dicrocoelium dendriticum; assembly: GCA_944474145.2. Lineage (NCBI taxonomy): Eukaryota > Metazoa > Platyhelminthes > Trematoda > Plagiorchiida > Dicrocoeliidae > Dicrocoelium > Dicrocoelium dendriticum. The sequence continues at coordinate 79,647 of CALYDF020001298.1, forward strand.
ATTAGTTTTGCAGAGTGATGACTACCACAGGTTCACTCACCTAGCCAGTCGTAGTACACTTAACACATTCTTGCTTTTTTCTATTTTTTTCACAACATACCACATTTTTCTGGTATTCAATGCCCAAAATGTTACCACCCGTAATATTCGACTTGACTAGGTTATACGATATTATCCACATTGATATATGGACTAATGTAGTAAGATAGACTATCCTACAAATTACACAGCAGATGTCTTAGGAAAAGCGAAGTAACAAGTATCACTCGGTCAAACGCATTTCGCCTATTCCAGCTGGCCAATTCTTGTACTATCTGAATGTATTTAGTTAATTAAAGTTTGCCTCTGCTTCCGATGTAAAGCCCAATCACTTAGTTTGAAATTATGCATTGCATCTGTCTTTCAGGAAATACACAAAGAACAAGCTCTACAGTTTCATCCAGCACAATCGCTAAAACCACCCGTAGTCCAGGTGAGTGCGAGTATAATTATCTCATCAATTGCAGTTGATAAACGATGGTGTTAAGGTGGTTCCAACCGTCCTTGCTTCACACTTGGTTTGCATATAGCCAGTACACTGATAAATCGTCTTCACGGACACCCAATTCTCTAACTTGCACAAACTACCGGGTTGAAAACAAAAAACATTCGGGAGCAATGCTCCTCCACTTTGTGCTGGAGAGTAACTCGTTCCGTGCATCATTGCAGTTACTTTTTAGATAACGTAAGCAAGCCGTTCGACCATACGGCGAAGTTGCTAGCCGGTGTCTTCAACCTACTTTTTTATCGAGTACACTACTTATGCGGATGCATAGGCGTATTCACGTGTGCGCAACACCAAAAATGTGTGAGTTATCAGGGTATAATCTGATAATTTCTCCTTCTTGATGCGCTTCGTCTTGTTTGGGAACAAACAAGGTTAACCTATGTGGACACCACAAGTGCACTCTCATCAAAATTTGGCTGGAACGTTAACAAGCTATCGCTAAGCGTAAGCATTCTGTCTTTGGCTATGTTAAACATCCATCTATATTTCGTGACAGACGTCCAAATATAATGCAGATGTGCTACTAAAATATCTGAAAAGATACGAAGATACAGCAAGTACTTGTAGTCATAAGCTCAGAGTCAGAAAAAAAGTAAACAGAGCGTTAATTCTACGAAGTAATTCAAATGCAAGGAGAAATCCAGCGATGAGTTATGTAACCTTGCTTGTTTTATCGACCAAAAACATGTTTTGGGAGCCAGTTAGTTACAATAATAAATTTGGGATGATAGTTCTTGTTAGCTAGTTTAACTTGTGTACCCAGTTAAAAGGTAACTACCAAAGACTAGTTCAGATATCGAGCGATACATCCATATGCCTATTATTCTGCAAACATGGTGTAGGTGTTGGATTGTGGGAAAAGAGTCTCTAAGCAACAAATTGCAGTGTAGCAAAAGAAGTGTGGCAATCCAGGTGATAAACTGAGCGGATGTACAACGACAGTTACAGACGGATTTTCAGAACATTAAAACAATTCTGTACAGGTCGTCACTAATTGCAAGGTTGTTTATTAATTGTTGTTGTAAGCGTGAATCCGAAAAAGATGCCACTCGTCTTCAAATGGCTCGAAAAGAGCTCGGGGTTGATGGCCTCACGATGACGAAAATAGATAAGTAACTTATTCGGAGAGTATTTACCGGCTGTAGTTTAGTTGCGACATTCGCCAGCATTAGCCGTTTTGTTTTGATGTTAACTAGTAGGAGATTCCTTTTTGTCTGCCCATCTCTGCAACTTCGGTGTGTACAAGTAATGCGCTTTAACGGTTGTCACTTACCGTGACGTCGACTGTCCTATGTAGTCTGACGGGTAAATCTCCAAAACATATACTACGCCTTATTATGTATTTAGCTACACCTATGCTGTAGCATGACCTGTATGGAGGTGGTGTAAGATTTAGTTCTCTTTGGAAATAAGAAGTGCACATTTGCCGCAGAGGACCGAAGAAATCTGCTTTGAAGCTAGCCAATAGATTAGGTTGGAAAAAAAGATTGCTTTGATGAAGCAAATCGATTAAGTAACTAATTTGAAGACAATAAGATATCATGCTTATCTTTGCTAGATTGGTTTGAGAGGGCTTCATAGCCGCGTCCCAACGGATCATGCAGCTTTCTATCATACTTTTTGGGAGAACGATTGCCTTGTTTCCGAGAGGATGCTAGGCGTAAAATACGTTTCAACTACCAGGTTGAAATAGTTGATTCTATTCTTCGGAAGATTACACTTTGCTTTGGGTCGTGACCTGTTTTTCATTGGTGTCGCTTTCAAAAGAAATGTGCTATTACGTAGCTTGAATCCGTACCTCGATGCTGCATCTTTTTATTAAGAAGGACTGGAGTTGCAAATCTTGTAGATCGAACTTGCATGCGAGAGTAGGGTTGCACGAGCAAGAAGGATAGTCCCAAGTGGCAAAGATGTATGATCATGCATTTTTGTAGCAAATATTTGTGGCCCAACCAACTAATTTAAGGCACCATAATAGTACGAGATACCAAGGTAATGCCACAAATGGAAATATTGCATTTTCAGCGAACACGTATTGTATGAGACCTAGTGGGAATAGGTGCACTCTACTCAGGATAACTGGCGCAGGATTGTAACAAAGATGTCTAAGCGCTGTTATTTTGTCGGTTTGATCTCGTCATTTAAGCGGGCTTGGGCGACTGCCATAACTACCAATGAGTTACCAGTTAACGGGATCAATATTCGGCAGTTTTTCTGAAAATATTTTTTGACTGTGTGAAGTCGGAATTATGATTCATAACAGAGACATTACGGACCGAGAGATATCCATTGGCATTCATCAGCTTTCACAGTTATCGGAATGAAGATTCACCAAGAGGACTTACTGTGCCCAAAAATGCCCGTCTAACGACTAGTACCCTTTAAAAGCAATGTGGTGAGGGCGCAGATTGAACGACGGGTGAATACAGGTATTCGTCATACCTTCAACGCTGCCAAACTGTCCTATCTGGACAAGCAGAAAACTATCTATCCCTCCAATCAAATTTACTCAACCGGTCTGCGCCACGACTCGTTGTATTTACCAATTCGTCTATTCCCACGGAAGCAGTTACATTGGCAGGACAGATCGTTGTCTGGGTAAGCGGATTGAACAGTATATTCCGAAGCGAATTGCTGGGCTGATGCTACAACAAGTGATAGGTGAAGTAGCAGCAGGCGAGCTTTAGGTATCATACATTGCTTGACACTTAAACAACACAGGTCATCAACTTGATCATGACTCAACTTTTCCGTTTATCTACTGAACGAAAACTCTGGGTTGATGAAGTTTGCGGAGGCTGTGTCGATAATTGGTTACCGACCCCATCTTTTTCTGCAATAGCTACTGAGATTATCCCTTAAGCTTCCTTGGGTTTCATTATCTATGAACCAGCGCTACCAGCTATGGTTTAGTGTATTTTAGTGCACATTTTCTGACCGCTTCCAAAAGATCTTTTGCAAGTGATAAGATAACACAAATGGTGTCCACTTGCAATGCTTAGCTTCCCGTTCTTTGTTCAGGCTTCTTAATACCCAGTTTCTGCCTAATTTCGAACGCAGCGAGCTGATGCGCTCTACGCGCTTCCTTTTGTGTGATCCAATACTGAACTGCAGTTTACTACAGAAATTACCGTTGAATTATATTTATATGCTTACTGGACATATCTAACTTGCATTCGTTGCATGGCCACAAAATGCCTTTTGTACGCTTTAAGGTTGGGCGCATTATTAGGATCTGGTAAGAATCTGGTGACAAGGAAGCAATTTGCTGTACTTTGGTCTTTCTTGTGTTAAAGCTTTACACGTAAACTTTTCGATACCTTCGAAGGTCGTGATATTCTTGATCACTTACGCCAATTCCAATTTAAAAGAGGCCCACCTTTTGACTATAGCAAATTTAGCTAACCCAATAGTTAAAATGCGCACGACGTTTGCGACCTTCTGTGTTCCGAAAACAATGGTGTTGGCTAATGGAACTACATTCATTATTGCGGCATTTTCTACCTTCCTTACTGCGAAAAGCGAAAGACGCGTAACTGTTGCGCCTTAACATCCATCACCAAACGGTTTGGCCAAATAAGCCGTACAGATATTGATGAGTATGTTACTGAAATAACCATCAGCCTCACTGAATGTGCATCTGGATAGTGCCTTTTTCGCTAAATAATTTATGACAGAAGCCCCGCGGAATTAATGCTCGGCGTCAGTTCCGAAAGACGAGAAGGACTAGATGAAGTACCCGATCCTATATAAGTCCGTTTATCTACAGATGCCGAGTGGCAACCAGCCGTGGTTTAAACAGTCAACGGGGAAATTGTTGAAGCGGAAACTGAGGATAGTGGGGTTGGCACTCTACGTTTAGACTACTCACGACCGAGAGCATTGACCTTGGAAACAAGCGCTGAGCCGGAAGTTTGAACACATGCACTGATCGATCCGCGCGAGGCCGAAACTGAACCACCGCAACAAATACCTTACGTCGCTCAACCCGTGAATGCCGGCCAGCGGATCGTGTCCATACCGGAGAGCTCAAGCCCTCGCCACATGCGTACGTACTTACGTATATACTGACTATCGGCCGTCTGCCATAGCTATTGATTCATGATTTCGTTCCAGCGCCATGTGACTCACGCATCTTTCGAATACGTTGGATACAGTCGTTCGCCCTGTTAGACAAATAACCATATTAATACGCAGCTTTCTTTTCTGATTTCCTCTCAGCGTAGCACCAGTGCAGAGATCGGCAAATGTAAGGTAATCTAACTTCGATTCGCCCCGAATTAGCCATAACTTAGATGCAGTGTATGAATGGTTCTTTACTAACAATGACTGTTTTCCGCAGCATTTTATAAATTGCTATTAAGTCAGGTGCAAATGGATAAACTGGGAAATTTGGACAAGTGCTATTTCCACACATGGGACCTGTAGTCCTCAAGTACACATTACCTGTCAGTTAGTCATTTGCGCATGATAAGGGTAAACTGCGGCAGTTTATTCGACGAATACGGGTATCCAAACTGAATTGATAAATATTATACAAATCAGTAAACTATCATTTGACTAAAAGACCATAAAAGTATGATTCTTAACATTTACTATATAAAATATTAAAAGTTGCCAAATTCGAAGTAGAATGCGGTACTTATTGTTTGCACCGAAAAGGTTTGTTAAAGTATTTTCCTTTCTTGCCTGTACCAGTCAGGCCGTGGATTTTCTCACAGTTCCAATTTTGACGGGTTATTTCAGATTACCGATTAGCATATGTATTGAGATTTCATAGAGAAATGTTTCTTTTCATCCAGCACACTTAGTCACTCGCACAACGGCAGGTAAGCATTTTACATAGTTTAGAAAGATATTTCCTCATGAGGCTGTACTTCTGTAAAAATTGGACCTGTGAACATCTTCGAAATGAAGAATTCTTGTGTCTTCTTGGACATTATAACGAACTTCTTGTGTGTGAATGCACTGCGTTGGTAATTCTGTATTTAGCACTGAGGCTTGCACACACAAACCAAATATACTAACACCTACACAGATATGGCAAGGACGCAGTCCTGAGATATGTTTTAATACTGAAAGTTAATCGATAGTTGGTAGCTTGCATAAGAGTAAACGATTAAACAATTCCGTAGGATGGGCCAAATCAAACAAACCTAATCCAGATGGATACACATCTAGGGTTCATATGTATTTAACAAATAGTGTCGATAAACAAATGCAAATAGTTTTACACGCAAATTGTGTAGTTTGCTAGATGCTGAAAACAATTCCCAGGTACGAATATACTAACATTAATGGAAGATCAATGGTAAATGTGCCATTGCAAAAATCTCACTAGTAAGGAAAGGTGTCGCAGATAGACCCACTCAAGTAGTCTTCACTTGGCCTGAATTGCGCTTCGTCTGATTGAGGCTGGTACGTGTTGCACGTACACTTACGATGGTTTCGAAACTAACGCTGTACTTGTACGGGCCAGTGACCTTACTTGTTTAGTGACGGATTCAAACTATCGTGAGTGAATGATGAATACGCATTGTGCGGGCCATCCTGCATTACCATGTACGCTACGTGCGTGTAGATGAAGGATATGATCTCCAGGTCACGACTATACAATTAACACAAGTTAGGACATTATCGACCAGACCAGGGGGCTTGCCAAATGGCAAAGCTTAGAAGGATGTTTGTGGTATTTAAGGTGAGATGGTTCACAGACAAGCTGAATCAAAAATCACTACACATGCGGGAAAGTATAGGACGCCTTTTTATTTGCTCGAATGTCGTTAATAACACGCATCTGTCCAATCCTATGGGCTAACATCTTTTATCATATATATTCTGATGGACAGCATTGGGATTTACGTGGAGCTGGAAGTGAAAATATTAACTCCAAAGCTTTTCTAACTGATGTTAACCCTATGTCGTTTTGCTTTACATTCCCGCCTCGCAATTTTATAGGTTGCATGAGGCCAACGAAGGTTCCAGGATTTGTAATGGATACGTTGTTATTTTTGGTGATGCTAATGGGAACTTTCTAAAAGCGGTGAACTATCGAATTGCAAGGACGCATCTCATTGAAACCGAAAGTTAGAAAACACTTTTCGACCCTTAAATTCATACACTTATATTTCGGTTTGATTTTTGTACTCTTTTGTTTTCATATTACTGCGGAATACTAACCTGTTATATTTTTGTTCAGAATTCACAACCTTTCATCTGCAATAATTTTGTTCTACACTTTGCTATATACCATGCTACTTCATTCAATATTTGAGGGTAAGTATCCTCATGTGGCTGCATACAAAGTGCCATGCGTAAAGTTTCCTTCATTGCGGCCTGTGCAGTCTGTTACATATAGGATCCAGCTTCTGTTGACACATTTCTGTTGGCACACTTCTAAGCTATCCATCACAGATACAAATTAACGCGCCTGGGGTTAAACAACTTCATTACTAGTTTTTATATAACGAGGATATTACTACAACCATCACATCAGACGCATTTGTCAGGTAGTAAGATACTCCCACAACATTTAGCATCTAATTAACTCTGAGATCTTGAATTATATTATCTTAGGTTATTAGATTTGACCTGCGAATAACAATTAACGAAACGCGATTGGTGTGTAATTTGAACAAATTGAACAAAGGGATCGATCCACTGAGAAATCTTTTTAAGCGGAATGGGATAACGATGTCCAGCAGTTTTGGTAAAGTGCGTTAGGGGCGATCTCATTCAGCAGTCAGTGTTATTGGTGCTTATACCATTAAGCTAATACTGTATTTCATACTGAGTGCATTCCACATTGATTTCAAAATCAGATTTAGATTAACCATCACCGAATTTATATAAGCAGCTGCGCAGAAAGAATGGGCGGTAGGTGGAAAGTCACATGTGCATGATCAGAAGAATGGTAGTGAAACCAAATGTATCACAATGTATGAAATAACAGACTAATATTCTTGATTTCTGTGAGTTAAATATCTGCTCCGAAGTTTTGAATCAAATTTTTTGGGACTATGCTCGGAAAGAACTAGAAGCTTATGTATTGACGTTTTGAATGCAAACCAGTTTTAACTATTTTACTGTAGCTGCGTTTCGCTCTTGAAACAAGATCTCCTTCAGGCCAGTTGGTTGGGTACACAACTTGCTTAGCATTTTATGGGAACTAGGGTGAACATTAAGAGAAATGACAAGAGTTAAAGGTCATTAGGCCAAAGGTCTAGTCTAGTCTAGTAACGAACACGAACATTTCTGATTGATCAGCAGCAAAAGTCATTCACTTGTGAAGCACACTCATTCCTGTTAGTGCTGATCCACGCTCTGACCTTAGACCATCCACCGGAACATTTTAAATTGGTAGGGTTAAGACAGCGTCTGATAACCGCAGTCCATTCCTGTTGTTCACACAGATAGTATTTTTCGTAATCACAACTACATAGGCAGTTAAACTGGCTTGTTGCTCTTAACCCACCCATACTTATCATGACATTGTGTCCGTCGATTTCGTGTCCGCATCTAGAACTTGTACAATCACAGGCTAATCTTGTTCCTCGGTTGACGTGAAATGTTTCTCCAGTGCTCAGCTATCCTCATGCATAGCCACAATAAATAGACTTACAAAACGGATTAGTTTCCAAAATCTACCGAAAACATGATCCAATATCTCTTTTAACTGATTATTGCCTATAGATCGCGGAAGCTGATAACTAAAGGATAGAAAATCACTGACTTGAGAGCATGCAAATAACAAATGATGGCAACTGATTACCTTATTCTTCTGTATACATTTCCTTGCATGCGCTTGAATAGAGGCTTTTTTACGTAACTTTGAGGAGCGTTCATTACAATGGTGTTTATACCAGCTTGCCAACATAGGACACAAAACGTTGTTTAATGTGGATTTATCTCATCAGGATTTATCGATGGTGCACGTTTCCTGCTCCAGCAGAAAGTGTAACGATGTGTTTCCGACAGTAAGGGGATGGGTCATTATCCACATATTTGCTTTTGTGAAAAGCCGTGACTCGGAAGGCTAGCCCTGTCCTCTGCCATATAAGTAACCTGCATGACAGTAAAGCAGGAATCGCACTACGTAACAACTTATTTGTGGCCTTTGGGCATCCGCCACGCGGCTCGTAGATGAAGAAACTGTTAGCCATGAGCTCGGTTCATGATCTAACGGATTTGTGTCCTTGTGATATATGTCGATCAGACGGAAACTACCTACGGTGCTTTCCTTAAATTGTGGTACGGTATTTGGATTTGGAGCTAATGGGAATAAGTCTCATTAAATCAAGTTCAACGGTGCCTGCTTAACGTACCAAATATGTATTAGGTATGTTAATAATATAATGGTTACGGCGTCTTCAACATCTCAATCAATTTGTTGATAACCATGTAAACAATGGTTTCTTCACATAGTTTAAAGTAAAGCTATAAAGTTAGCAATATTTGGTTTAACCTTGACTAGAGGCAGTAACTAGCATGGTGCATCTGTTCATATGGGATGTTGTCATGTGCTGGTCAATTGATCATTAATTAATATATTTAGGATATTTAATAATAACTTTTTAATTGAGCTTGCAAAATGGGGGTGTGGCATGTCACAAATGGTATGGCCTGGTGTAATATCCATGTTCTTGCCCACGATAGTGCAGACTTTTGTCAACCAATTGTTTTAGTCAGTGCTTCAGCGCATGAAAGCGTTACGAAATTCACGAAATATGAATGATTGCCCTCGAAACTAGTCACACATCGTTTTTATTTCAAGGACAATAGAACACTACAGGTTTTCTACGATTACCATCCGATATTAACAAGCTAACTGAACAGATCACGCAACAGCTGTCGTGAAGCGCGACCGTGCCACCAACGTTATCAGTGATAGTCTAATGCTGCCCCTGGAAAACACATACGCGAGGGCTGGGTTTATTTTACACGATATTTCTGCCAAAGCCTTACTCTGACAAGTCTTCTAATCGGTTTGTTCATCGGTCTGCGACCAATGTCATAGAATGAAGATGTATTATTCGAGTTGGCCAGATCTATATAAATTTAACGCATATTAATATTATTTTCGACATAGATTCTTTAACTAACATTGAGCCGCGAGTTATTATTATTCCAAGTAAGCAGGAATACACATCGGAGTATCAGAAAACGAAGGTTGTGAGAGGAAACTGTTATTTCGTGCATACTCGTAGGCCACACACAAACAAATATCGAGGGATGAAAAGCGATATCACATCTAATCAATTATCGCTCAAACGTTTTGCGACTTGTGCGTTACACCCTACCACGGTAGGCATAGCGTCATAGTCAGCAGTTTTCGGACACAGTGGTGGTCGCTATCGTTCGACCACAAGTGCCCCGAATAGCTTGAGCAGCTGCCGTCTATGTCCGTCTATGAGGTATGTGAATGACTCAACTGGGTTTATCTGGTGTCCGGTGCACTTCTAATGCCTAGTATTTTTGGTGGCATCTCAGTTAGCCGGGTGAAACCGTCGTATGTCCCATACATTTGCGGGTCCACTTTAGGATGTGTTCATTGATAATAACACCTAATTTGCAATCAGTGCGCCGGGCAGCTGTAAACACAGCTACATGTGTATTGAAAAGAAAAGTTGCCTCCGCATTTAAGAGGAGCTAGAAGAGCACCAGTCACTAGGTAAACCCGAAAACGACTGAGAGTGACACTAAGCCTGCTGTTGTAACGTACAACGCAACAATCGGCAAAAAATTGATAAAACTTGATTTCGTGTGACACAGTTTTGCATCCCTTGTTAGTTGCTTATTTGTGGCCGACGAGTATGCATGAAATAGTGTCACCTCACAATGTTCGTCTTCTGATATTCTTTTTTAGCACATTTAAAGGAAAAGCATGTTTCCATTTTCTCAAATAACGACTCCCTGCACCGGTTATGAGAGGGTGCCACCGCTTAGAGAGTTTTATGGGCAAATTTAAGGTAGCGGGTGTTTGATCAGAATATATGGTCTGGAGCGTTTCCGAAATCTTATACCAACGTGAATTTTCGAAGCGATTGCGCAAGGAAAAGTTTCCTCCAACCATGGCTCATCTTGAGAGATTAGCTCCAAGCCACTAAGAAAGTTGTTTGCTTAGAATTGGTGAACTTTAGGAAAGAGCTCAGCGTTACTATTTGTAGGCCGAATCAAATTCGTTAACTTTTGTTATGATAGTTTAAGCAAAACGAGATCTTTCGAATAAATGAAAATCCAACATATCGCTTACAGTGAGTCATAAGTTGGGGAGGTATGGACTGACGGTTCAAATTCGTGAAAAATATATAATCGCTGTCACTCAAACTATTTCACATGGGAGCGTTATGCTCCATTTTGGCTTCAACACCGCCACCTCGTCAAATACATAAAAATTCTAAATTATAGGTAGAAATTCGTCACATCTATAATACTCACGAGTAGCAAGATTTTAGTTGTGTTTCTAGTAAGGCTTTCATACCATTGGTTCACAAGTTACATAGCAGAGCCTAGTGCAGGAAAAGCGCCAAACGCGTTTTGCCCTATTGGGGCTGGCCGGTGGCGCGCATTCCCTCGATCCTCTAAGAAGGATCGAACCCATGACCGCTAGAGGCAGATGCCAACTAGCCAACTATGTAAGTTCTGAACTATTGGGATGAAAGCTCTACTAGAAACATAACAATTCTGTTGACATTGACTTCGATAGAGCCAGGTTGCTTACCTTACTTCAACAGCAACCGATAATGATACATCGTTTGAAAACGAACTTGTGGATATATTGCATAAATTTTCAACCAATCAATACGACAGCGAACCTGCCTTGCTGCTTGTCACTATAAAGCGCTCCGTGAGCTGGGACGAAGGAAATAAGTGGTCATTTTAAATCCTGATAATGGTTCGGTTTCCTCATTCTCGACAGGTCTGATTATCTACTCAAGATTGAAGAAGCATAGTCAGATACCACGAAATTCAAGCCAGCTACAACTTTTGACACAATTCTTTTGGTCGAGAAGCAATTGTGTCGTGAACCACAAACCTTGCTACTACCTAGTATGGTAACAGAAAAAACTAACTCGGCAGTGCCAAACATGGGTTTGCTACAAAACGTTCTGCGGCACATGCCAAGTATAATTCTTCGACCAGGTTACAATAACCTTAGATGACAGCATGATCATCATCACCCTTTTGGATATGCAAAAAGCGTTTTTCTGTGCAGCTCACAAAACAATGTTGGTAGTGCTGGAGTCCTATGGAATTATCAACCCTTTCTTGAGTTGGTTTAAATCATATGTAAACGGCCGAACACTAAGAGTGCACTTTGGTCCATATTGTTCCATTTCCAGAAATCGCAAGAGCGATGTTGTTCGATGAACAATGATCAATGATTTACCAGGGGACAAAAGCAAGTGCTTGATACGTCCCGTAGGATGGTTAGGGCGAATATGATGAAATCAAATTGTATCCAGTTCATCTACCGAACGTCTGCCGAGATGAACACTTTAATAAAGGATAACAGCGTAAAATTAAAAATTCCAGCGTAAAAGTTCAGAAATACACGGAGATGCACTGATCGTTGATATAAGGCATGAGAAAAGTAAAATATGGTCGCCCACTTGGTTCCATTTGATACAAAAATCCTGTAGAAAAGCGTGCTTGGCGCAATTCTTAATAGAGGAATTTAAGTAACAAATTGCCGGGAAGTAAGAATAACATCTAATCGTTGTTTGATAACATGCAAGGTGGGGGAGAATACAACTGAATCTGAGAGTACGTTCCAGGGTTGGCAAACCCGAAGGGAAAGTAATTCCGTCGACAGTCTAGAGGAATATATTGTTCCCTTAATTTTAAACATTTACCCCTGAGATGAGTGTTGTGGATAATTTTCAGCAATTGGCGGCTTACGTGCTTTGGGGCACCCAATATCTGATACGCTAATGTGAGATCTCCGCGCAGTATTCTATAGCGTCCGCTGAAAATTCCCAGCAACTTCAGCCTTCAGTGGTAAGAGTGATAGCACAAGCCCTTTACATTCTTTGTTGCTCTACGTTGTGGTGCCTCTAAAGTCGCTAGGTCGCGCTTCAACCATGGTTGCCAAGTTTGGATAGCGTATTCAACATGGGGGCGCAAGTAGGAATTGTGCTTCAATGGGAAGATTGATGGGTCGAATCTACCGAATGCCCTTCGCAGCATGCCGACGTACTGGTTGCCTATTTTCGCTGTTAAATCAGCCTCGTTTGAACATTTATGCTCGCTCTGTACGAGCGCACCAATGTCACATTCCTGGGAGCTGGTCTGCAATCCCTTTGTCCAAAGCAAATATATGTAGTTATGTCTATGGCATAATTGTACAGCACGACATTTGTCTAGGTTGAATGTTAAGGGGTATTGAACAAACATTTTCGACACTATGTTAAAATTGCAGTGGAGCCGTTTGTGGTCGTCCACTTCTCCGTTCCTTCGCCATATCTGGATAACATCAGCAAAAATTATTTTCGGAAGCAAATGATCTCGCCAAATTATTAATGAACACTAAGAAAAGACGAGGTCCAAGCACTGAGCCTTGTGGTACTCCACACGCCACATCGACTGCATCGGACAATGATTCTCGGACTCTCACCACTACCCGCCGTTCCTGTAGAAAATTGTTAATCCAAATCAGGATTGGTTCGGCAATGCCGTAGTTCCGAAGCTTCTGAAGAAGAATTCGATGGTCTATGTGATTAACCGGTTTTGAGAAGTCCAGGTAGATGACATCGACTCCTGATCCATCATCAAATGCTTCATTCCAGCTATTACGGGCATTTAGTATGTTAGTAATACATGAATGCTTTTGATGAAAGCCATATTGCTCTGGGGCTATTACGTTGTGGTTTTCCAGATATTGCATCAGCGCGTCTGCTATGATTGCTTCCATCAATTTGGATATTACAGGAAGTAGTGTTATTGGACTGTAGTTGGTAGGGTCAGTGCGGCTACCTACTTTATGGATAGGAGTGATAACCCCTGGCATCAATACTGGTGGAATACGGTTCTCCTCTAGAAATTGCTGATAGAAAACAGCCAGTGGTTCTGCTAGGTCCCTAGCTACTGCCTGCAGAGCCTTTGGTCGGATGTTGCCGGCTCCGGGAAAACTGTGGATACGCAAGGATAACAACTTCTTCAACACAGCTATCGCAGTGAAGGTGATGTTTTCTAAACCCAATCGTGTAGTTATGTAAACGGCGAGTATATTTGGGCTCGTTACCTGCTGAAACGTTTGGGAGTAATGAAGCCATAGGAGATCAGCTGCTTCCATTGCAGCTCGCGTGCATTCATCAGCCGTGACTTGTGCTGAAGCTTCGCGCTTCACCTTACGAAGGCCGTTAACGTACCTGTATAGAATTATTCGGTCCGTGCATGATTGCTTCATTAGCTCCTGCTGATGCGTGGCCTTGTCTTCGCGGATCAGTTTCACACAGAAGTTAGAATGTGTCACGTGTGAAGTCCAGGTTTCGGCATACGAGTAGTCCTGGTGAGCTGGCGATGCCAAATCCCTCGGGGACATATGTATACGGGTTCTGCTCCTCAGAAATGACGTGCTTATTTTGGGTTGGAAGGATTAGTGTTTAAAAGCGTACGCTGTCAATGTGCTAATTGTCCTTGTAAAGGTTTACCAGGAAACATCTGGAGGGAATATGGTTAAGAAAGTCCAAAATGTATTCTTAACGAGCATAGATAACACATTATAGTGCGTGAGATTAGGCAGTTTATTATCCACCTTTTCGGGATATTCCGCATAGCAAATAGGGTCAAAGAGTAGAGTAACATGGTCACTACCACCCATTGGTGTGCTTGTAACTATCCCGTCAACCATGAGTTCTTCGCTAGTGAGCACAAGATCCAGTATCGACGGCTTGTTAGCAGTGCGAAATCTGGTGAGAGAGGTTACGTGGTTGTACAGAGGGTGGCTAGCAATTAGCTCTTGCAAGCAGGCTTTAAACTGCGTACCGTCGGTTGCTGGCGTTTCTATGTCGTGCACGTTAAAGTCTCCAGCGATATGAATGTGCGTGTGGAACTTGTTCAAAGCAAACTGAAGGAGGTGGTTCAGTTTGGAGTCCATTTCCGACGTTGAGTTCGGTGGGTGGTAAATCACGGCTAGTAGACATGTGTCCTTGTTTCGCAACCATAGGCGGCACCAAAGCGAATGAGGAGCGTGGATTTCCGGGTGATCGGTAACTTCACATGTGTGGTTTGTACCATAGTATATAATCACACAACCACCCCTTCCGTTTCTATCGGTCTGAAGCAGCGACATACCGGGTAAATTGATCTCAGACTCGGTTATCTCAAGGTTTATCCAGGTCTCTGTAATCATGACGAGCTCCCGCGGTTGTGAGGCATAGAGTTCTCTAAGTTCGGCCAACTTACTTAGGAGGCCTTGGGCGTTTGCGTACATGCAAGATAGGGCTTTTGTTTTTAGAAGTGCGTTGATGGATGTTAAGTTTGTGTTAGTTTTTAAACCGGCCGTTAGGTGGCCGGCCATCAATCGCATTTTGGTTTATGAATTTCAGTCGAATTGCATGGCATTATTGAGCGTTCCTAAACCGAGGTTACGCACGTGCTGTGCTCTGTCTTTTTGTGTGCCGTGGGTGGTGTTGTGTCGGTCTCACCGCAGGACTGTGCAGATGAAGAATTTGCAGCGTTTGGAAGTTCCATCGAATTGCTTCCGACTTTTGGTCGTTCGCCTTCTCCCGTTAGCCGGATATCTGGTGGCAACCTAGCTCTAAAGTATAACCAGATATCAAGTAGAACTTTGCGTCATTCATTCGGACTGTAATATTACTTTCATTAGCCTTGGACCGCAGCCCTTGTAGTTAGTTGATGACGAAAAAATTGTCAAGGATTTAACAATAACATTGTCAACAGAGGGTGTTTCGCGGATGTAGCACCACTGCTCTCGGTTATGTATTTGCGCATCGAAAACAAAAGAATGCAGAAGTTTGAGAACACCATGAACAAATATTGTTTTTTTGTTATCCCCATTACGAATGCCGCGTTGGTCAACTGCTTCTTTTGGGCGATCTTTCCAAGGTAGATCAGGTAATATGCGCAATCCGCTCGGTGAGTTGCGAAGACGAACTACTGAGAGCAGGACAGCTTCTGTCTCATCTGCTGCATCTAGTGTTACTCGAAGAATTCGAGGTTCACCAGAGTGCACTGAGGTTGGGTGACGCGCTACGCGTTGCAGCCTTGCAGGCTCAACCCGAAGACCAATCGCCTCGCAGATGGAACACCACTGGTTGCGATCGGCTTGCAACTTGCTTTTTATCGTGCCAGATTTGGACTCAGGAGATTTAGTGCACACGAGAGTTAACGCAGCGTGGTTTTGTCTAGCGGTGTTGGTTTTATAGTTTTGTCGGCAAGTTGGGTTGTTTAGTAGGCACCACTGGAGTTGACGGTGAAAGCTGCTTTGCGCCACGTCTGCTCGGTACAGAAGATGGACCTATGTGTGTCGCTCCCGGTGTGTTTGTCGAGGCAATAGATGCGTACGTTACCTGCTTGTTATCTGCACCGGATTGCCTTCGGCTCTGAGCTGTCGGTGTCATGGCTGAATCTCCAAGTGAAGCTTCTATGGTTGGAGAAGTGCAAGCAGGCATGTTTGAGGCTTGTCCAATTAGAGAGTGATGTGACCCATGGATTTAAAGTTACAAACGCTGCAGTGCGGTCGGAGCGTCTAGCTCTTTTCTTCGGCTTAGATTCAGAGCTTACTTTGGCTGGGTGAGGTGTTATCGTGGCCATATTTACCTCCGTGGGATCGACCTTAGTATTGACAAAATGCTCCAGTATCTCAGTCATTCCATCGCACTTTTCCAAGAGCAAAGATAAACCATTGACAACTGGAATGACTTGACAAGTTGGGTAAAACCAACTTGTGTCAGCTACTTAGTTTGTCTGTCTCTTTTCTTAGGCGGATTTGCCTACACTTTGCAAATTGGACGATCTTATGCAGCCAGAAGAGGTTACACTGATCTTAAGGACTTTACTGCAATGGTCTGTGTAACATAGGCCACCGTAAAGCATGAGAATGCTAGTCGTCATCCTATCGTTTGCAGAAAGACCTATCTGAGCGCTCACGGTTATGAGTGTTCTTTGCGCCAGGCGTGACGCACAAACACGTCAGAACTCGCACACGATTGGAGAGTTGTTCAACCGCACAAAGGTCACATGCTAGAGGCAGATGGAGGTCGTGCCGCGACGACTGTTGGGTTCAGCGATCAATTGACTCGCAGTTGAACACACACACCCACACAAAGCGGCAGCGTGTGTTGATCGGCCTACCTTAAGCGACGATGCAGGTGGTGCGCTGATAAGCGTCCCTAGAGCTGTTCAGTTGATGAGCGGAGCAAAAGGACTGTAACTGCGTTATGGTGCAAGTAGCAGGGATGGTTACCGCATAGATTGGAAGCCCTCAGCTTCTTCTTCCAGGTGAGACCAAACTTTTCGAAAATCTCCGGTTTGATATAGTTACACACTTGGAACTCGGCAAAGAATATGCCAAAAACTGGGAACTGTAGCGAGAGTATAATCCGCACAGGTTAGATCCAAGAGTTGGGAAGCACTGATCAGAGCTCGTCGAACTGGTTCGAACAAGCGCACACACAATCTTGTGTAGGGAGAATTAGAGTGGCCACAGAGGGCAATGCGAGAGCCGTTAAAGTGTGGCCGCACGGCAAATTCTCAACGCCAAAGTAGTGTATTGGGCCTACTAATTTTCCTAATTTACATAAACTATTTGTGTGATTACATTAGACACGGGCGCCTATTTGTATTTGCGGATGACATCAAACTAGTGTGCGCATTTCTACATGACTCTCTGGAGCTGTGTTTAAAATATATACGCCAGGGTTTATCATCCCTGAAAAATGAAACGAAAGCAAGTCAATGTGGTTTTCTGCAGATAAATCACAAGTACTCTGCCACAGATGCAGAATACTATAAGGATCCAGCACGCTGACTGAACTCACATCCCAACTGCGTTTTCCGTTCGAGACCTGGGAGTTCGATATTCGATCAGCTTTAACTTCTCCGAACACATCCTACATTAAGTGACAAACATGAAGTAACTAACAATCTACATCACTAGGTTTTTTTACTATCACATACACGGCTTGAACTATTCAAACACATTGTGCGACTCACTCTAGTGTAATGCGTCTTCATACCTAGAAATTTACACAGAGCTGATAGAATTGCTTTGGAAAACGTCCAGCGCTCAAGTACCAAAATGCTCATGGGGCGCTCTTCATTGCTTACATATGAGGAGCGATGTTCTTACCTTCAGCTCTATCCATTCTGGCTTCGACGGTTGAAAATCAATCGCCCTCTTCTCTACAGTCTAATATACTCGCGAGTTTGCTCAACCAGTACGGCCGTCGTATTGCAGAATGCGTCTGTTTATCTCACTTGTAGTGGGACGTGCCTACTATCCTTACAGAGGACCAAGAAAAGATCCACGTACATTATTACTTCGTGAGGTACGCCAATCTGTGAAATAAACCACCGTTGCAATTAAGGACTTATGAGAGCCTGTCCATTTTAAAACGTCTTGCAAAATTTTCTTTCTGTGCTAAATATACTCAAACGTTACGAACTTCAGCAATCCACAAACGCGCTCATGGAATCGGCACCGAACAACACGTATCATCATTAACTGTCAACAAATTTCATTTTTTACACACACAACAAAACAACGCATGATTCTTCCGCATTGAATGGAGTTTATACATGAAATACTAACGAAGCTCTTTGTACAAGTAAGCTTTCTACAAAAGGGCGCGTACCCCGCTCGTCGGGGAATATACCCATTTATTAGTTTTATTATTAGTTATGTATAGCTTAACAGAGGTGCTCAAAACACGACTACCTATGAGTCCATTAGTCCTCGTAGTAACTTCGTCGTATCATGTCATTTCCACACGGTTTAAATGTATGCATGAAAAAGTAAGAAGGTCCACAATAAGACAGGCTTTGTCGAAAACCATCTGAGTACTTCAGATTTGGAAGGCATTGATCACGTCGTGTTGGTTCACTTGACGTTCAGTCCCTTTTCACTAATCTTCAGTTGAACGAGACCATT
This sequence comes from Dicrocoelium dendriticum, assembly GCA_944474145.2. Classification (NCBI taxonomy): domain Eukaryota; kingdom Metazoa; phylum Platyhelminthes; class Trematoda; order Plagiorchiida; family Dicrocoeliidae; genus Dicrocoelium; species Dicrocoelium dendriticum. The sequence continues at coordinate 98,309 of CALYDF020001298.1, forward strand.
ACCCACCTATGTGAGTCTATAACAAAAGCTACGTATATTAACGCTGCTAGTGAAAACCTTGAAAAGTATGCTACTATGATGCACAAAAGATTTCTGGCGTTACTTTTATCAAAAACAAGTTAACATATACATATGGTGGCTATGAACAGCTCTTTTGGCTCCATATTGGCGAACATTTTAATAGTAGTGTTACAGAGAAATTAGACAACCTCACCAAATCAGCGAATTTATATAAATGCCAGATTGATGAAATATTATTAGTCATGGACGCATATGGATATATTGTACTTGCATAAAAAGCGCTCAATGGTATGCACGAGAATGTTACTGAAATATGTGAAACTGAACACACCAATAGTTCCCCATACTTCGACATGCTGTTCACACGACGACCAGACGACTCGGTCAAAAGTTCAGTCTACCGGAAGACCACTTGGACAGGTCAATACTTATTTTAAAGAGATTCTCGCTAATCCATCAATACGTACTTTAGTTAGAACCTTGTTCCAACTAGCTTATAAGATTTGCACTACAAACAAACTGGAGACAGAAAAAACTGCTGTTTGACGTACTACAAACTAATGCTTATTCATTCTTATTCTTAAAGTGCCACAGTTAGTCGCTGAGAAAGGTCAAACCTAACTTTTTAAAATGTATTGCAATGAGTTGCCTTTCAAACGTGACAAACGCCTGAATCTTACAGCAAAAGAATAAGTGCCTCAAGAAAAAGTCACAACGCAACTGATCTACGCTTATCCGTTATCACAAGTACACTACTCAATTGCTCAGGGAAGAAATTTGCGCCGAAGCAATGCACGTCCCATTGCTTATGTAAAGGTGCACTTAGCTGTGGTTACAACTTTGTCGGGCGCGCTGACCTAATTCTAGGTGTTCTTATCAATGAATACATACCAAGTGGTTTCTTAAACGTATGGAACATGCGGCGGTTTCACTGGTGAAATGAGTAGCAAAGTTGACTTCGCAGTTACGAAGCATTTGATGATCACCGGAAACCAGCTAAACCGGGTTGAGTTATTCACATTCCACATGTGCAGTAATAGGCCTCACATACTCAATCTACACAAGGGCATTTTTATCGAACAAAAGGGCTCACCTCTGTGTGTGCTAAGATGGCTGACACTGATACTAAGCTTACCGTGATAGCATGCAACTCACCAATCGGAAAACACTTGCTGGATAATTGATCTCCTATGACAGTTTTGCATTCCTTGTTAGTTGTTTGCATGTGCTCGAGCAGTGTGCAGGAAATCACAGTGTCACCCCGCAAGTTTTCGCCCTTTGCTATTGTTATTAGTTTAGTAATGGAGATTTTGGGGTGTTAATTCTCCAAAAGAAATTATTTCTTGGAAATAAAATCCAGTTGCATAGACACATTTCTTAACGGAAACGTAGGTTATCTATATCGGATGAATAAAGTCCCTCAGTTTTGGTAACCATGCAAACGTGGAATGCGGTTTCCGCAATTCCTTGGGTTTTAAAAATTTGCTCTCGAAGGATATTATCCAGGTGCTTGAAAAAATGACGCTCGGTAGATGAGATTTCAAAGGTGATATGGTGATTGTGGCGAATTTTTGTTGCTCAGCTCATGCAGTTTCTGCACGATTGTTGGTGCTACTTGCGGTCAAAATTTTTAATAGAGAAGTACTGGTCACTTTCTTTTGATAGAGGCTGGGCACCTATTTTGCAATTTTCGGTGCTTTTCGACAAATGTTTGACTAGTCCGCTTTAGAGATTTGCACTGTATTCAGAAAGATGTGGTGGATCATATTAGTTAAGTCCATCAAACAGCCATCAAAAATATATTGTGTGCCATTTCGGAGTGAGAACGTGTTGTGGAGCTTGCTCGTGATTCAACTAATGCGAGGCTTGTCGTCCATTGTCATACATAATCCGCTTCTCTTCTCGTCAAAATTAGGTTGATCAACTAGTCGTTTTACTCGTGCAGTAGATGGGCAGACAAAACCTAGATACTTCGAATTCGCTGATTTTCATTCGATTCGTGCGGGACCAATTTATCAAACATCCTCAAGATTCCGACTTCATGTAAACGGTTTCTAACTGCACATTCGATGCAGCTAAGTCAGCAGCAAGATTTCACATATTGTTAAGCGGACCTGCTTTAACCAAGGCGCTTAATTGACCGAGGTTTAGTTCCTATGGCCATACATAACTCTCTTCATATTTAAGCCACTGGTAGCGTTTTCGAAATTTTGACACCACCTTTATGAAGTGTCTTATTAATGGTTACAGCCTCAAAAGCATTAGTTGCGCCATGTCAAGATGTAGTTGGCTATTGAGAGTAATTGACAGATTGTTAAGTTCGAAAGCTGGTCTCGTTAGGACGGTAGTATTGCGAACAGCTAACGGGTCAAATACATGCCATGTACGAAAATTCTGTTTGATGGAAGAAATAGCTAAAAGCAAGAAATATTTTCGGGCGTGTGCTCTTCGCAGGTGGGAGGCGGGTCTTCCGTGCTGCCGACCTAGGGCGGACCACTGTGAATGCAGCCGGCCGAAGTGGGTACGCAGGCCTGCTGTCGTAATTCCTGACTCCGCGCATCTAGGATGGAGTGGGTTTGGGTGGACTGGTAAACTACCGCACTGTCGTCAAGCAATGAACATACCGAACCGAATATTGAAGGGCAGTGTAGATAAAATTTGGACGTCGCGATCACGATTCTCCTCACATTCCTGTCCTCTATCAACGTGTCGCCTATACCTTCCAATAATTGGTGAAACCCAATATCCAACTCGTTCCTTTCTACTACCTTAATGTCGTTATTACTCGCATTCCCACGATCCCAATGTGTCTCTACACATTAGTCTAATTGTTTTACGATGATCAACACTATGTTCTCTACCGATCAGGGTCCTTGGTGACATTTGCTCCTCACCGATTATGCTTACCTTTGTATAATTTGTCCCACCAATTATGCATGTCTGACCATTACTTCGTTTGCATATGTGCATCTGTGACTCATTTAGTGAACGCACCAAGCACTCCAAATCCACACCACTTTGAGGTTTACACAATCCGCATCCCTATTGAGTGATCAAAAAACCCCACCGTTTTGCCCGACTTATAAACTCACCGTGTACCATAGTGTCGTGACTTCTTACAGCGGACGGTCTGAAGCTGGAC
>CALYDF020001300.1:0-12050 GCA_944474145.2 Dicrocoelium dendriticum
GCGCTTACAAAAGGAGAAATCCCCGAACGTTACAATGAACGTTTACAACCAGGTGGGCATCCATCTCTTCGGGGTTACTAGACGAAGCTATAAAAGCCACAGTCTGATGGAGGCTGGGCGAACTTTGTTAAGTATGAAAGGTGATAGAGTTTGGTATGCGCGGATCCAACACGTGTGCTTTTGAACACCGACATGATGCGCTTGAAATTCACGTCCACACGTTTCCCTTCACACCTCAGCTTATGCGCCTCATTACATATTCAGATATTTAGATCTTTTTGGCGCTTTACGCTTACATTACTTCCATACTTGTTCCTTATCTCCCGTGCCCAATGCGGCGGGGACAGCCAACGCATGTCACGTGGGAATGAATTGTTTTGCCTTGGTGTAGTTCACGCGTGCTGATTTGACTCATCCAGATTGCAGTCATCGCGGACGTATTATACTCTGGATGAACGATGTGCCACGGAAGGAACATCCATGGGAATTTATACTACTGATACAGTTCCACTTGAAGTAAATACTCCTCGTGTATCGTTCAGCCAACATCACGGGATCACAGTACATCATGCAGCTGATGCTAGCTGCAACAAATTTCCAACTATCCCTACAAAAGAAAGCACGGCGTACACCAGTAAATGTTCGACTGGACGAAAGAAAGTCTTCTACTACGGATGCAGTCAGCAGCAACGCAAAAATAAATAGCTACGGTAATTCATATAAACAGACAAAGAAATGTAGTTTCATAAATCTACTAGTTATATAACCCTGGTAGATAAAAAAGGTTTTATTTTCCTAAGTAAAAATCTTTATTGGTCTCACGGATTGTCTGTACCTAAGCAACATAGTCGGTCCTTTGGTCGGTTCCGAGAATCGGACGTTTCTTTGAGATGGAGTTGAAGTCCGGCGAGCATAGCAGGTACGTATGTGTGCGTTAAACCAGATACGGAATAGTCTTAAATCTTTGATGTCACTGGCTGTACCTTTATGCCCATTTTTAATGATCGTCCAAAGGTACTGCGCTTAATATTTTAAACGACGTACCTAAAGATGTCCTACTGAGCATTCCGTTCCACTGAAGTCCTTTTATGGAGGAAAAGCGAATCGAGCTCATTTTTGGAGAATAACTTATTGGATATTTGGACGTAAATGTTAACACTGACGTTGTAATGAAACTTCTTGACCTAGACCCGTATTCCTCTCCTGGTCTTGATGGTTCACACCCATTGTTCCTTAATACCGTGACTGGGCACATTGCCGCTTCTGTCTGTCAAATCTTCCGTCGTTCCCTTGAGGTCTGGCGGCTTCCAACTGCTTGGAAGGTGGGCATCTTTAAACCTGTTTACAAAGGAGGAAACCGACAGAATCCAGCCAGCTATCATCCCATCTGTCTGACTTCGATTTTGTGCAAAGTCATGGAACGGATTCTAAAACAGGCCCTTCGTCTTCATCTCGATGAGTTGGAGTTCTTCTCTCATGCCCGACATGGTTTCCGAAGGGCGCGTTCATGCGCCACAAATTTGCTGGTGGCTAGGGAAAAATGGGCAAGATTCTTAGATGCCGGTAAGCGTCTGGATGCTGTTTCTTAATTTTAGTAAGGCTTTTGACAAGGTCCCGTATGATCGACTCCTCTTCAAACTCCGGGTAACGGGCGTCATTGGCAATTTCCTTTCTTGGGTCTCCGATTTCCTGGGCGGTCGCTTCATGCAGGGTAAAGTTAACGAAGCGCTTTCTGATCAAGGTCTCAAGACCATTGGGGTCCCCCAGGGTTCTGTACTTTTCCTCGAACTCTTCAATATATTTAGCAACGACCTGCCATCCGAACTGCAGACCGACTGCTTAATCTACGCGGATTATCTGAAGCTGTGGATTGAGGTATCCAGTCTGGAAAATGTAGACAGACTTCAAGCGACACTCGATCTGCTCCACGATTGGTCACTAAAGTGGCAGTTGCCCATTAACCTTGTCAAACGCGCTATCCTTCCAATCGGTGCTCATGAATCTTTTGGGGCTTACCATATCGGGGGTTTCTTGCTCAGAAATGTCAACCAAGAGAGGGACCTCGGGGTGATTGTGCCTCCTGATCTCAAATCAATCGAGGACACCCGGAAGAGGGTCACATCCGCCTACAGAATACTTCACGCCATACAAAGAGCCCTTTCACGCCTGACCCCAGCCCTCTTCAGACTACTGTTTGTTTCGCATGTGCGCCCAGTTCTCGAGTACAGATTGCTTGCTGCGTATTCTCTCACAAAGTCCGAACGTGACATGATCGAGAAGGTCCAACGGCGTGGATCCAAATCCGTTCCAGAGTTGCGGGACTTATCTACGGCTTTAACGGTTGAACCTGTTCCCTCTGGATTATCGTCGTCGCCGCGGAGATATGATATTCAATCGGCGTATTCTACGAGGTGACCTGAAGAGTGAGCTACAATCCTTCTTTCGTCTCAACGCAAGGTGTGCAACGAGGCCACCGGTGGAAACTTTTCAAACCGCGGCGACTCCATGTGCGATCCGATCTGACTCCATCCACCCGGGTAGTGAATGACTGGAACAGCTTGCCAGAGGCTGTCCTCGATGCAGAGACAGGAATATTTTAAACGACTGTTGGATACTTACTCTCTGAGTGCGCAGGCGTTCTGTTGCCCACAATACAACCATTGCCATCTTATGCGGAACCTTGTTCCGCAATGATCCCAACAACCCTCGCAACGTTCGGGAAGTGACGGAGCTGACAAAGGAGCTTCCTTTAGCTCTCTACCAACCAATGAACCAATAACTACGTCTTCTATGGTGTGCAAATGCTTGCCTTATGCTAAAGTTCAAATGGGACCTGAACAGTAGGAGAATCCCGTGAATTTTCCACCTTCGAAAACGTCGTTGATCCAATGGGGAATCCGGTGCATTGATGTGCCAAAGGAGAGCCAAATCGACACACGATCCACATAGTCAACCAAACAAGGTGTCACCTCTCCTTCAGAAGCCGTAAAGTGCATTGAATGTGACGGCTGGGTGCATATCGCTTGTTGTGGCATCGGCCCTGATCAGTACGAATCGGTACAGCTGATGACCTCCAGCTATTATTTTCTTTTGCAATGTCTGCCGTACCTCGTTAAACAACAGACGTCTCGTGAATGGGATCTCCTCGCTCAGCCCTCCCTCCACTCCAACGAAACCCAAAGCAGCCGCCAGCCAGGTCCCATTGGTTACTCCTCATTCTCCCCCTTCAGCCTCCTCACCAACCTCTCCCACAGGTAGACGAAGTCGCATGCCGTCCGATTCTTCCTCGGAGCCACTGACATACGTCTAACACAGTGAGCCCAAGACCAAGACATACGCTGCGGTTGTAAGAGCAAGCGCCGCTTCTGGTGTACGGATCCCGGCTATGTACAACGCTAAGACTAAGTCGAAGTCTAAATCCAAGCCTTCCATCAGTCCCTGTTGAAATCTGTTCTTGACAAGACTAACCAATTGGAAACGCTGATCAAGGATAGCGCAAATCCTCACCAACCACAGACTCCCACGCGCGCCAAACCACCCTGCCGTGACTTATGTCTCATCATCATGAACGCCCCTGAATCGACTAAAGCTACCACAACCGGAAGGATGTTAGACGACCAAGTCTTCCATGAACGACTGTTCTCTTTCATTCGACGTAGGCGAACAGGAAATCAACATTATCTCGGCCTACTGCTGAAGTAGGAAACAAGGAGATTCCCTCCAGGCTGGCACCCTTAAGGTTGTGTGCCAGAATGAGGAAGAACGGCGCATTCTCCGACAGACCCTACGCCTCAAAGGCGAACCGTTTTGTATGTTGAAAGATCTCGGAGGATCGAATCAAAATGAAAAATGCTAACGCGGAGCGTCACTCCTCTCCTGTCCACAAGCCCATGTCCAGCCAAGCAGTCCATTCCAGTTCATCGGATTCCATTTGGAGCCCTCGATCCTCCTTCAGATTGGCATGCCTCAATGTACGTACATTGCTACAGATCGGTCAACAGGCAGCACTTGAGCGAACATTGCAGACCCTCTCGATCGATATCTGCTGCTTATCGGAGACCGGCCTGCAAGACTGGAGCTCTGTGCTCACTCTGCGATCCTCTTCAGGTGACACAAGCAGTATTTTCTCATTGCGCCTATCCGGTAACGATGCAGCTTGGAGCACCAGCCAAGCAGGTGTTGGCATTGCCCTGACTCCCCGGGCTGAAACTGCTCTGGTTGATTGGATTCCAATCAATAGACGGATGTGTACGGTCCGGTTGGCTGGCTCTTTCAAAGTTTCGAAGTCGCGCGGGACTAATAGGTGTCTATTCATCATCGCTGTCTACGCGCCCACAAATTTTAGCGATGATTCGGTAAAAAAACGACTTCTACCGCCAACTGATCTAGCTGCTACGCCACAGAAGAAGCACGGACACTGTTGGACTGGCGGGGAATCTGAACGCACAAGTTGGAAAGTTGTCCACTGATGAACGGCATCTGGGCGGTCTGCACGGTGTAGGCTCCCGTAATGCTAACGGTTAGCAGTTACTTCATTTGTGTGAGGATGCCCGCTTATTTCTTGCGAGCACTAACTTCCGACACACCACTCGCCGGAGGGTGACTTCGCGCCCACCAGCCTTGGGCGCAGATCGATCAAATTGCTATCAGTTACTGCTGGAGTAGCTACATCCAGAACTGTCGCTTGATTTGGAGCACATGTGTGGACACCGATCATGCACTTGTATGTGCTGACATGCGGATGCGTTTTGGCGGACGCCCACGACGACGCTGTGAGCGCGTTGACACCAGCCAACTGACAAAGCCAGCTGTTCTGAATGCGTATCGAAGTACGCTGACATGCGAGTTGAGTAAGCGCTCACTGGGGACAATTGATGGTCACTGGTCACATGTTCATCAGACCTTACTAACAACAGGCAAATCCTCATGTGGTATGTCTAGTAGCCAACATGGATATGGGGTCTCTTCGCGGTCTCTGGAACTTGTCGATGCTCGCCGACATATCCCGTCTGGAAGCGAACACAATGAAACTCGCAAAGAGCTCCGGGCAAGACTTCGTGCTAGCCTGAAGAGAGACTGCGAAGCTTGGTGGTCTCATCGTGAGTTAGAGATGGAAGTGGCCGCTGCCCTTGGTAACCACCGTAAATTATTCCGGCTGATACGGGAAACAGGCAGCAGAAGACCTGGTGTTAGATAACCTATATGTGACGAGAGTAGACAGCCTATCCAAATTTGTCAAAATGTTTGGAGCGTTGGGCTGAGCATTTTGAAAAGCAATTTAATCGGCTAGAATTGTTCGATTCTTCGCCGGCCACTGATCGCCCTGCTCCGTCAGCTGTCTCTTAGGTTCCACCCTCTCGCTCAGAAGTTGAACGTGAGATCGGACTGTTGAGGTTGAACAAAACTGCGGGACCAGATGATCTTCCTCCAGCCCTTTTCATATTCGGGCGCTCTACTCTTGTTGAAACTTTACCGACTGGAGCCGCTCCGTTATTGTTCCCATCTTCAAAGGAGGCTCGCGTTCCGAATGCGGTAACTATAGAGGAATCAGTCTGATCTCCATCGCCTCCAAATTACTCACCTCCATAATACTTCACAGACTGACTGGCGCTCGTGAAAGCCAGATTCATGAGGAGCAAGCCGGGTTTCATCGGGGTCGTGGCTGCATCGACCACACCATCACCTTGCGACAGTTGTTGGAGCGCCGTCACACATATTGGCGGCCCACCCTAGTCGTGTTCCTCGACATCAAAGGTGCCTTCGATTCGGTTGATCGATGTGCCCTTTGGAATAGTCTACTCAGGAAAGGTGTGCCCGAGAAATACGTAAATATTATCCAAGCATTATACGCGCGTAGCACGGGCAGAGTGAGGGCTTACGGCAAGCTGTCGACACCCTTCAATATCTTCAGCGGTGTGAGACAAGGATGCCCGCTGTCACCTTTCCTCTTTAACTTCGCTATTGACGAAGTCATGGAGTTTGCATTTACAGGACATGACTTGGAAGGTGTGGAACTACTCCCAGAAGAATGACTTCTTGACTTGGAGTATGCAGACGACATTGCCCTCATCTGTGACAGCTCCCAGACGTGCCAAGCAGCACTGGACAGACTAGCACTAGCTGTCCGTCACTTCGGGCTTTGCTTCGCACCCTCGAAGTGCAAAGCTTTCCTCCAAGATTGGCATGGATTGCCTCCTGCGCTGACCCTTGATGGGGATCAGCTAGAAATCATTCGGAAATTCAACTACTGGGAAGTTGTATCAGCGCCCTTGGGATCGAAGACGAGATCACGAACCGTATAGCAAAAGCTCGAGGTGCTTTTGCTAGCCTTCGCCATTTTCTGCGCCGGCGCGACATCCCTCTCACCCTGAAGACTAGAGCGTACAATGCAGCGGTTCCTTCAACCCTACTATACAGTTGTAATACCTGGCCCCTAAGATCGGCGGACATAAAGAGGCTAGTTGCGTTGGACCATCGGTGCCATCACAGTTTGGCTCACATTTTGATGAGAACACGGCGTAGGCAGCGAGGGTGTTTAACGGCTTGTTTACGGCACAACAAAAGGAATTGAACCGCTCAGCACCGTCATTACACTCTCCAAGCTCCGATGGCTTGGCCACCAGTTACGCATGTCAGCCCACCAGCTCCCGCGACGTGCGTTGTTTGTTCGCCGGGGGTGTGAATGGACGAAGAAGAGAGGTTGCCAAGCGATGATTTGGTCGATAGGAATGAAGACTTCGGAGCTGGCTTCGGTTGGAGAGTCACAACTCCCTGGTTCGGGTCCAAAAGATGATGAACACGTTTGGCTTGATACACTTGCTGACATGGCTAGGATCCAACCTCAGTGGCGTTCCTGCTGTGAGTTTCTTTGTCCCTCTCCATCCCTTTTAGACTCCCGTCCAACCACGATCTAATTTGTAGGATAATATAATTTCACATAATTTTTTGTTGCCTAGTAGCCGGCTGGTAGCTTTCCGGAACGATGCCTATCCCTTGCTGGTAGCTCAACTGGCATGCAACTGTTGCATTTATCTTTTACTTGTATGTATTGCGGCACGGTAGTTAAAGTGTTTCACACCTCCAGCTAACGTATATAATGATGATGTATAATGAAGCGCACCGTCTCAAAGAGCACATCGATTCACCGAATCGAAGGCACCTTTGGTGTCGAACAGCACAACTACGACCGGATCACCAATAAATATGGTGGTGTCCTAACAACTAACGCAAAATAAACTTGTCGACAATGGTGCCTTGATTTCAACGGGACCCAGCTTGCCCCTCACGAGTCTACCTTTTACAGGGACCTGTCAGTCTGTGGAGAACGACACGCAAGCAATTTAGAGGCATTTGGAATCAGACCGATCCCTTTATAATGGTGGTATTCCGAACGTGAGTGTCCCTTGAAAATTTGGACTATAATGGGGCGGCTCCAGTCTGCTGGGACAGTCTCCTACTCCCACAGCTTTACTCGTAAGTTGTGCGAATTATCCATGAGATCTGGTCTCCTGAATTCGAAAGGTGCTGGAGGAAGTCTGCCTAGTACTTCTCCCTTACTCAATTTCGACTGTCTGATCTAACCTTCGACTGCGCGTGAGGATGAATCCAAGGGTACAGCCCAGTGCCCGATAAGGAAGCTGATATCTCAGCTTCATTAAACTGCTTTTCAAATTGTCCAGCCCAACGCTGCAAGAATTTTGACAAGCTGTCGATCAGCCGTCCGCTCTCGTCGCGTAGTTTCTGGTATAATCTTTTCACTAGACGCGGCTCCGAAGTTGGCACCTTACCGCTTCCGGTTCATCATAACCCGTGCTGGAGAAACTCCGTCCGACGCTTGTGGATTCGGTATTGGTCGGTAAAGGAAAAGGAACCGGTCAACCACCTTTAAACGTCCCTCCCCTTTCGATTTATAGAGTGCTTGCTTGCATGTATCGACAAACCTTTCTGCCTGGCCATTCGACTGGGGGTAAAACGGCGGCGACTGAATGTGCTGGACGGCGCCTTGCTTACAGATCTCCGTAAAAATTGCCGAAGTGAATTGTGTGCCATTGCCACTTACAATTGTCTCTGGACAGCCCAATCTACTGAAGGTTTGGCGCAGTCTTGCTAGAGTGGCATTAGTGGTTGTGCTATCCCTTAGAAATACTTCAGGCGACTTGCTGTATGCGTTGACTATAAAGAGGAAAATTCGGCCGTTAATCGGTCCTGCGAAGTTGACATGGATGCGGCACCATGGTTTAGTAGCTTTCGGCCATGAATAGAGCTCTGCTTTTCGTGGCGCTTTCAAGGCATTGGCACCTTTTTGGTAGCGTTTAGCTATTTCTTCTAGTTATTTGTCTATGAAGGGCCAGTATACATAACTGCGGGCAACATCTTTCATTCGGTTGATCCCAGGATGCCTGGTGTGGAACCGCCGAATAAGGCGCTCCTGAAGGGCCTTGGGGATGACCGCTCTTTCCGAAACTAGTATGCAGTCGTTCACAATAGAGAGCGAAAGTACTGTGGCAACTCGACAGATGGACATGAATGTGGCCAACTTGTTTTGTGAAACTGTACCTTTCTTGAGAACTTGGTCCCGAAACGTTTCGGTTCGTACAACTTCTGCGGTAACTGGTAGACCGTGCTATGCATCACTTACCAGATAGTTGACGTCAGGTTCGATCCCGACCGTGGCAATGATTGTGTCTTCATGTTCTTCCTGGTGGGCATCAAGTAGCCATGACAGTGCATCCGCTTGGCCAATAGAAATTGTCGACTGGTAGTGCATCTCAAAATCATACCCCATTAAGGTAAGAGCCCAACGTTGTAGCCGGTTGGCTGTGTAGGCCGGGATGCCCTTTCTCGAACCAAAGATAGCCAGCAAGGGCTTGTGATTTGTCAGAAACTTGAAGCGGCGGCCGTACAACATTTTGTGGAATTTCTTGATCATACACACTGTGGCCAATGCTTCTTTCTTGATCTGGCTATAATTCCTCTCGGCCCTCGTAATTGTTCTGACGGCATGGGCGATTGCTTTCTGAGATTCATCGGATTACGTGTGTGAAATTACTGCGCCAATCCCATGGCTTGATACATCTGTGGTTACGATAATCTCTTTGGAGGGATCAAAATGAGTCAAAAGCAAGTTTGAGGACATCAATGTTTTGACCCGTTCGGAGGCATTCTGGCATTCTGATGTCCAGCTCCAAGTTTGGCTTTTGGCTAGTAGCTTTAACGGTGGTGCATCTCAGGCAAGAATACGCTATAGTGGCTGATGAGCCCACAGAAGGAACGTAATGACTGTAGATCTGTTGGTGGAGGCATTTTTCTAATGACTTTCGTTTTCCTGATCTGGTCGACGTCCATCCTTTTCAAGCATGAAACCGAGCTATTTGATGATCGGCAGGAAAATGTGCATTTATCCTCACGGATCTGGAAACCGTACGACTGTATACAACCAAGCATTTCATCCAGGCGGTTAAATAGCTCTTCCGCTGTTCGACCTATCACTATGTTATCTAAATGTGCAGCGGCCCCAGAAACGCCCGCTAGCATGGTATCCATCAGCTGTTGGAAAATGGCTGGTACCGTTTTTGCATTAAAGGGCAAGCTGTTATCTTGGAATAGCCGACGATGAGTGTTGATCGTCAACAACTCCCTCGAGACTTTATCAACATCCAATTGAAGGTAGGCATCGGACAGATCACGTTTAGCAAAGCACTTACCACCATTCAGTTTTGCAGATATCTTCCGGTACGGGTAATGGGCACTGGTGGTCGTCCAGTGCGGCGTTAAGGCCAGTTGAGAATCCAGCGCAGACGCGTACCTTGCCATTTGCCTTCACTGCGGCAACAGTTGCGGCCCATGATGAGTAGTTGACGGCTATGATGACTCCGGTTCGTTCCAGTCGATCGAGTTCTTTATCTACGGTTAACATGGCAGCATATGGTATAGGTCTTTTAGCCTTGAACACTGGTTTAGCACCTGGTCGGCAGCTCAGCATTGTCTTGAATTCCGTACAATGGCCCAAGCCATCCTGAAAGACAGATGCAACTTTTCGCTTTAGCGAACGTGTCATGTCTTCGACGGAGTTTGATGATGGGTCTGGACTTGCTCGAACTCGGTTGTAGATCTGATTCAAGAGAACATCGAGAATTTGCAACTTGTCAATCCAATCGACAACAAGAAGATTCAAATTCGGCCGGTCTGCAATGTAGCACGTTCCCGACTTTTCCACACCTTTGAAAGCAATCTTTCAAGTAAGTTCGCCCACTAAGTTTGACACATCGCCGGATGTATTATGTGCAACTTTCTGAGACTCAACCATCTTCGGCCTCTATGTGATTCCATGTGTTCCTTGAAATAATCGTGATGTCCGAGGCCGTGTCAAATTACAGTTTCGTTGGGATCCCATTGATCAACACCCTGATAAATTGTCATCTCGGTTTACACTCACTTTGGAATGCGGCAACTGTGGACAGAGACTGCGCCATCCTTCCTAGAATTCACCTTTCGATAAGGCTTCACTTTCTTCTACCGGACCTGACTGCAGAGTTCCTCCTTATGCCCACGCTTATGGCACGTTTGACGAATATGACGTTTTAAACGGACAAATCGCGCGAAATGCCATTCGCCGCATGACCAGCATGCTGTGGGTGGTTTGTTCGTAGACCTCTTGAAACCTTTGCTTGGGTTGACAGTCCTGGCCTTTTTCACGATGCGCACGTTATGTGGTGGTGCGAGACCATTCCGTTCGGTTAGGGCGGTGTCGTGTTTTATAATGAGTGACCTTTTGTATTCGCTTACCAGGGCCTTCAGTGTCAGACCAGCATTATGATCCAGCTTAACTAAAAGCCGCATGCGGATCTCAGCATCACTATGGGATTGTAGAGCGCTGACGAAAATGAGACACTTAAACTGCTCGTCCGTTAAAGAGCGTAGTTTGAAACGCTCACACTCACGGTTACTCACGTCTGCTAGGGCACCAGAGTCGTCTGATTCCCGTTTGACAATTTTCAGGGATTGATAGCGAATACTAAACAAGGATGCTGACTTCCCAAAAATTTCCTTCAGCCGTGACACTGCTTCGTCAAACGTCAGATTCTTCAGCTGTTTGGGCAGTGTGTGATCTATGAACCTTGAGTGTTCACTTGTTCCGAGCTTACAGACTTGCAGTCACACCTTCCAGGAGTCGTCCTGACGAATGAAGTCCGTGCGGAACATGTTTTCCCAGTGCTTGAACCACGCTTCGAATGTGCATCTAGAATCCGCGTCATAATTGAATTCAGTGACTACATTCGTGAGAAGATCAACAGAACTCGCCTGCGTGTCCTGCGTCGCTGCCCCTGTTGTCTGCAAACTCAAGCATTGTGTCATTTTCGATCATTTTCATTTGTACCTCCATTTGAGATTGCTGTTGGAAAAGCAGCTTTTGAAATTGTTCAGCAGCAAAGTTCACCACATTTCCACTTTTCCCAATCGCCATTTGTTATAATCTTTTCACTAGACCCGATGCCGAAATTGGCAATTTACTGCTCCACAAAACTTCTAGCCCAACCGATGGAAAATGCAGAACACCTTGACAACATAATGTGTTAACCGCCGTCAACAAAACACTGTACAACGGCCGTGGACCTTGGCTGTATTTATAGGTCTATTACTGTCCTTCGACTTCTGGAATTGGAAGGTCTACTACCAACGTTAGTGGTTCTCCATAGATTTGCCCGAGATGTCAGGTGGTTGGTAGTCACCTCTAGGACTTAGAACATTCCAGAACGCTCGAAATCGACGCGATAATCGTTAATAATCGATTAATCGCTAAAATAGTGGGTTTTTTCAGGCGATTCTTACTTTCTCCCGGACAGTTCTGCTTACGGTAGGTATTTTGCTTCCCGTTTCCCGTATTAGACGGAAGTACCAAGTGCAGTGGATGTTTCTATCTCTGACGCAGAATGCGACCACCAAGCTTCGCGGGTTCTTTTCAGACTCGTTCACACTTTTTCTTTGAGATCTTTGCGGGCCTCATTGTTCGCTCTCAGCCAGAATGTGTCGGCTCATCATCATCGTCAATA
>CALYDF020001302.1:0-11619 GCA_944474145.2 Dicrocoelium dendriticum
GTTGGACGTTAAGCAAAAAAATATACTTGCCAGCCGTACGCCGGTCTCCTGCTTTGGGAAGTCGGGCTAGTCAGAGTGCACGCTAGCAGCAGGTCATCGGTAGGTCAGCCGAAACCATAACAATTACAATTCGTTACTACTACAGAGAATTAATTAGATGCTGACGGCACTGTCTGTTAAGCCATGACCACCCACCGCGTGTGACCTCCTGGGTCAGAGGCACTGGCCGTTTGGGCCAGGGTAATCCCAAGCCTTTTGTTAGTTTCTTCTGAACACAGCTCCGGTTCATACAGCCGGATCGCAATTGCTTCAGCGGCTTCTACTAGTCGCTTGCGGACGTAGTTCGAGCGGTTCTGTGGGGCCTGATAGATAATTTTGAACGAATCAGTGAACTTTGTGGCGTGCCCTGTATCGGCTAGGTGCGCGGCTACTGAAGAGTTCGCTGTATTTCCGCTTCCAGTTCTAAGCCCGACCGGGTGGTGTTCCTTCATTCTCTCAGATAGACGCCTTGTCGTACGACCAATATATTCCGCTCCACAGCAGCATGAAAACGAGTAGATACACATTGCGTTGGTGTGGATAGGCCTCTTACCTTTTGAGTTTAGTCTCACCATCGGAACGCTAGTGTCCTCGATCTGAATCTGCGCTGCCGGATAGGTGCGTCTGAGTGCAAACGTAAGACTAGATAGATGTTCCGTCACAACCTCACTGTAGGAAGATTGGCTTACGTTCTACTGTCAAAACTAGAGGCTTTTTCTTCTTATGTTCCATGTTGGCCCTATGTATCCACACATTTTCATGCTCCTGTGGAGCGTCTACCTGAAAGAACGAAGAAACACCACCCGGTCGGGCTTAGAAATGGAAGCGGAAAAACAGCCAACTCTTCAGTAGCCGCGCACCTAACCGATACAGGGCACGCCACAAAGTTCACTGATTCGTTCAAAATTATCTATCAGGCTCCAATGAACCGCTCGAACTACTTCCGCAAGCGACTACTAGAAGCCGCTGAAGCAATTGCGATCCGGCTGTATGAACCGGAGCTAGGTGTTCAGAAGAAGCTAACTAAAGGCTTGGCGCTACACTGGCCTAAACGGCTAGTGCCTCTGACCCAGGAGGTCACACGCGGTGGGTGGTCATGGCTTAACAGACAGTGCCGTCAGCATCTAATTAATTCTCTGTAGTAGTAACGAATTGTAATGTCTGTCTGCACATTTTGATTTGCATATAAATGTATAAGCCTGAAGATGAATTATCGGAAACATATGTTCGCTTACCCTGAATTCTGATCATACTATGTGACTTTTTATAGCTGTAAAACCATTCAGTCCTCCAGAATGTAATTGCATTACAATTCATGACTATAACGAATCGGACCGATCCACACGTCTTTTCTGCTGAAGGACGAAAAGCGCCTACACTGTTCATGGAGACTGCGTTCACTTGACATTAGCTGCACGTTGTGGAGCTGCTTATTGTTGAGCGACTTCTTGCCTTTGACTACGCCGACCCAGCAACAGCTCCCAAACATGTTAATTAGCGATGGACAAACTAGCATTGACTGTCCGTGGTTTCTAGCTAGGCTTTTCACCCGTCGAAACGCAGTCTCTGAGCGAAAGCTTTGTGATGTTCAGCTAGAAGTCGTCAGGGACTTCAAGTATCTAGGCAGCTATGTTAGTGCCATTCGAATAGAATATAAGGTCAGGAACCACATAACAGAAACTACAGGCGCTTTTGCTAGTCTCCTTCATCTGTGGCGTTGGCGAGACATCAATCTCGCCCTGACAGGCAGTTCACAATGCAGTCATGCGTTCAACCCTCCTGTACAGTTGCAAAACCTGGCCCATCAGATCGACAGAACTAAAGTGGCTACTTATGTTCGATCATGGCTACCTTCGCAGCTTAGCTCATATCTGATGGGAACGCCGCGTTAACAACAAACGCCTTCGACGCCTTGTATTTAGTGCAGGAAGAGCGAGTGAATCGCTCAGCACCGTTATTACAAGCACCAAACTCCGATGGTTGAGCCACGTGTTGCGCATGCCAGCACACGGACTCCCGTATCCTGCATAGTTTTTGCGCGCCCGGTGGGTGGATTGATGAAGACTAGCGGAGGCCAAGCGACTACTTGGTCAAGAGGAATGAAACCCCTCACTTCGAAGGTGTCATCGATTGGTGCCTCCTGACTGCCAGAGTGGGGTCCAAAGTGTGATGAACACATTTGGTTGGACACACTAGTTGACATGACAAAGAGCCTGCCTCACTGGTATCTGTGTTCGGAGTTTCATTTTTCCTCTATCCTGCCTATCATTCCCCTCCAATCAAGATCTCTGTCTTTAAGCATATTATGTTACTAAGCACTTTATCCCCTGTGGGTATTTCTTTATTCTATTATTTTTAATAGCTCGATTTCTTCTTTCTGTATTGCAGCGCAATAGCTAACATGTGTTTATCAGTTTCATCTTACTTGCTGTGATTATGAAGCGCACCTACTCTGTGATATTCAAGAATCTTTGTCAAATACGTTTCCTGAGCAATTCGGCCACACGATTGTATGAAAAACAGCGTGAACCGTCATAAGTATCAGCTCAAGCTATCACGTTTGCTGTTTCATGCGCTGGAATCCGATTCCCGAACCTATCATCCATTCAGACGTGACAAGCACTTGGTTTCTTCCACATCATATATCTTATGGTCTCGGAATGTAACCACCTGATCTCAGACTGCTGGCTTCAAGGTCACCCTTGGGCAGCGCGCTCCACTGACGAGCCCCAATAGGGGCAAACGGGTCTAGGGATTTGCCGGCCTAGGCTGTGCCATATAGCTTGTGAACTGCTGGGATGAATGCCTTAACAAACAACATTTTTTTGCATAAAGACTGTGTCAAATTGACACGGTATGCAAGAACCGCCACGCACTACCGTTTGTTACCCTTGAGCCCGGATGGCAAACTAATTCCCAAAATGTTAAGGACACCCAAACTAATTCACCATCATCATCATCATCATTATACATGTCAGCTAGAGATGGTAAAACACCTCCGCTATTGTACCGCAATACATAAAGGAAATACATACATACAATACATAAAGGAAAAATAAATACGACAGTTGAATGCCAGCTGAGCTACCAGCAACGGATACGCATCGTTCCGGTAAGCTACTAGCCGGCTACTAGGCAAAAACAAAAATTTACTTACGTTTTACCCTACGAAATAAGATCGTAGATGGAGGGGGAGGCTAAAGGGATGGGGAGGGACAAAGAAACTCACAGCAGGAACGACACTGAGGTCGGCTCCTTGCCATATCAGCAAGTGTATCCAGCCAAACGTGTTCACCGTCTTTTGGACCCCAACCAGGGAGCCGTGAAGCTCCAGCCGAGGCCAGCTCCGAAGAGAAGGCCTTCATTCCTCTGGACCAAGTCATCGCTTGGCCACCTCTCCTCTTCTTCCACCCACATCCCCGGTGAGCAAACAACGCACGTCGAGGGAGTCGGTGGGCTGGCATGCGCAACACGTGGCCCAGCCATCGGAGCCTGGTGAGTGAAATGACGGTGCTGAGCGGTTCATTTCCTTTTCCTAGGCCGTGAACAAGGCGTCGAACACACTCGTTACTCACGCGGTGTTCCCACCAGATGTGAGCCAAACTGCGAAGCCACCGATGGTCGAACGTAAGTAGCCTCTTCATGTCTGCCGATCTTAGGGGCCAGGTTTCACAACCGTACAGTAAGGTCGAACGTACCGCTGCATTGTACACTCTACCCTTCAGGGCGAGAGTAACGTCGCGCCGTCGCCATAGGTGGCGAAGGTTAGCAAAAGCGCCCCGAACCTTCGCTATGCGGTCCGTGATCTCGTCTCCGATCCCAAGGGCGCTGATACAACTTCCCAGGTAATTGAATTTCTGAACGACTTCTAGCTGATCCCCACCAAGGGTCAGCACAGGGGGCGAACCCTGCCAATCCTGGAGGAACGCTTTGCACTTCGGTGGTGCAAAGCAAAGCCCGAAGCGACTGACAGCCAGTGCTAATCTGTCCAGCGCGGCTTGACACGTCTGGGAGCTGTCACAGATGAGGGCAATGTCGTCTGCATACTCTAAGTCAAGAAGTCGTTCTCCTGGGAGTAGCTCCACACCTTCCAAGTCATGTCCTGTAAATGCAATCTCCATGACTTCGTCAATAGCGAAGTTGAATAGGAAAGGTGACAGCGGGCATCCTTGTCTCACACCGCTGGAGATATTGAAGGGTGGCGACAGCCTGCTGTAAGCCCTTACTCTGCCCGTGCTACGCGCATCTAATGCTTGGATAATATTTACATATTTCTCGGGCACCCCTTTCCTGAGTAGACAATTCCAAAGGGCACATCGATCAACCAAATGGAAGGCACCTTTGATGTCGAGGAACACGACTACGGTGGGCCGCCAATATGTGTGACGGTGCTCCAGCAACTGACGCAAGGTGAAGATGTGGTCGATGCAGCCACGACCCCGACGAAACCCGGCTTGCTCCTCACGAATCTGGCTTTCACGAGCGCCAGTCAGTCTGTTTAGAATTATGGACGCGAGTAATTTGGAGGCGATGGAGATCAGACTGATTCCTCTATGGTTGCCGCATTCCGAGCGCGAGCCGCCTTTGAAGATGGGAACAATAACGGAGCGGCTCCAGTCGGTTGGGACAGTCTCCTGCTCCCACAGTTTCACTAGTAATTCATGCAAAGCATCCACAAGAGCAGGGCCTCCGAATTTGAAGAGGGCTGGAGGAAGATCATCTGGTCCTGCGGCTTTGTTCAACTTCAACAGTCCGATCTCACGTTCGACTTCCGAGCGAGAGGGTGGATCCAAAGGGACAGCCCACGGAGCGGGGCGATCAGTGACCGGCGAATCGAACAATTCTTGCCGATTAAATTGCTTTTCAAAATGCTCAGCCCAACGCTCTAGACGTTTTGACAAATTGTGGATAGGCTGTCCACTATCGTCACGTATAGTTTCACTAACACCAGGTCTCCTGCTGCCCGTTTTCCCGTATCAGACGGAATAACTTACAATGGTTACCAAGGGCAGTGGCCACTTCCATCTCTGACGCACGATGAGACCATCAAGATTCGCGGTCTCTCTTCCGGCTAGCACGGAGTTTTGCCCGGAGCTCTTTGCGAGTTTCATTGTGCTCGCTTCCAGCCGGGATTTGCCGGCGAGCATCTATAAGTTCCAAATACTGCGAAGAGACCCAATGTCCATGTTGTCTATTAGACATACCACATGAGGATTTGCCTGCTGCTAGTAAGGTCTGGCGAACATGTGACCAGTGACCATCAATTGTCTCCTGTGAGCGCTTGCTCAACTCGCATGTTAGCGTACTTCGATACGCATTCAGAACAGCTGGTTTTGTCAGTTGGCTGGTGTCAAAACGCTCACAGCGTCGTCGTGGGCGTCCGCCAAAACGCATCCGCATGTCAGCACATACAAGTGCATGATCGGTGTCCACACATGTGCTCCAAATCGAGCGACAATTCTGGATGCAGCCTCTCCAGCGGTAACTTATCGCAATGTGATCGATCTGCGTGCAAGGCTGGTTCGAGGTTGGTGGGCGCCAAGTCACCCTTCGGCGGGTGCTGTGTCGGAAATTAGTGCTCGCAAGAAATAAGCGAGCATCTTCACACAAATGAAGTAACCGCTCACCGTTATCATTACGGGAGCCTACACCGTGTTGACCGCCCAGATGCAGTTCATCAGTGGACAACTTTCCAACTTGTGCGTTCATATCTCCCGCCAGCACAACAGTGTCCGTGCTTCTTCTGTGGCGAAGGAGCTGGGTCAGTTGGTGGTAGAAGTCGTTCTTTACCGAATCATCGCTACAGTTTGTGGGCGCATAGGCAGAGATGATGAATAAACATCTATTAGTCCCGCGCGACTTCGAAGCTTTAGAGGAGCCAGCCAATCGGACTGCACACATCCGGCTACTGATTGGAATCCAATCAACCAGAGCAGCTTCAGCCCGGGGACTCAGGGCAATACCAACACCGGCTTGGCCGGTGCTCGAAGCTGCATCGTCACCGGATAGGCGCAAGGAGAAAATACTGCTTGCGTCCCCTGAAGGGGATCGCAGAGTGAGCACAGTGCTCGAGTCTTGCAGGCGAGTCTCTGATAAGCTGCAGATATCGATCGACAGGGTCTTCAATGTTCGGGCAAGTGCTGCCTGTTGACCGATTTGTAGCAGTGTGCTTACATCGAGGCATGCCAATCTGAAGGAGGATCGAGGGCTCCAAATGGAAACCGATGAACTGGATTGGACCGCTTGGTTGGACATGGGCTTGTCGACAGGAGAGGAGTGACGCTCCGCGTTCACGTGTGAGTTGAAATTAGAAGGTAAATGCCTAGCAAAGCATGTTGGGGGAGGGCCAAGAATCGGGGGGCAAAAACTGGGGGATATAAGTGAAATTGGAATGGGACGGTAAGAGTGAAAAAGCGTAAGAGGGGGAATAAGAAGACGGGAAGGCTTGAGCAGTAGCATCCAAACCCCTATCCACCCTGCTCGATGCAGCAGATAGGGCACCGTTTATTATCCTCTGCGGTGGCCAGAGCATCAAGAAATTGTTTGAAGGAAAATTCATAGTTTTGCGTGGGCAGGATACTGTCAGGTTGCCCAGGCCTAGACAGGAGAACGATTAGGGTTCTCAACCAAAGCCTTTGGTTCAAAAACCTGACCGCAAGGCAGCGGGTTTGGCGTTGGGCTACAAGGAGTCCGATTTTAAGGAATAAGGAGCCACCCTCATTCCAACCCCCAACCTGGGGGACCAGGAGGCTGAGTTTGTCTGGCCTCTAACCATTGACCAATCTGGTATGAGTGACTCTGAAGGTGCAAAAGCACCACCCAGCCTAGCTCAATGGATCGCTGAGGCACACAAACCATCGCACCACGGTAAGGTCCAGCCTTATTGCGATGAACTAATTCACCAAGGAAGGGTAGAGTCATCTTGTTAGTTCGGCGTATGCTACTCTTTGGTCTACGACAGACAAACATCCGCAATGGCTGACAATACTCGTAGCTTCGAAATTGGATAAGACATTTTGCTTAATTCTCCGATTTGAAGGATTATTTTGGAGACATTTCGCTGCCAGAATAGCCAACATGGTCAGTGCTGTTTTATAGTCCTGTTTCTCAGAGCCTCCTAAGCGGATCCGTGACTTAAGTGATATTTGAACAAGTTCTGTTTTGAATTCCCGGGTTCAATTAACTAAATAACTAAACGGTATATTCCTCGGCGATGCGACGTGCAGTCCAACTATGCGATCTGATCAAGGTATACAACAAAATCGCAAAAAATAATCAATTTGTTCACGTTTTTTACAATAGATCAAAAACGGGTATTCAAGAAATTGGCAGGATTAAGGTATTAACGAAATTTAAAATCCAGAAACAATAACAAATGCAGATTTAACAAATGCGGCCACTCGTTGAACCGTCCCCAGAGGACCTGATTCCATGCAAGGTACTCCGTCGAAAGATTTCGCCTGCACTTCTATGCTATACCTGGCCGCGCGCTGGTGTGGCATAGTAGCATATGGGCCATCACCTGTTTATCATATGTTCTGTTCTTTTTAGAGCTGCTTTTGTACATGTATTATGGGCCATTAAGCCTCAGCCCAGTCCGTCATGCGGATCATTCTATTATGGCATTTTTTTATACGCCAGTCAGTTGGTGTCAATGTGCCTTGCATCGGTAAAGTCTTCTATAAGCTGGAAGCTACAATCGGTCACCCCAGGAGAGCTGCGCAGTCGTGGCCAACAATGAAATAAGGAAGAATGTAGAAAATAAGAAGTATGTGAAAGAGGTAGCATATCATTAATGCCAAAAATAAGCAGCTGTATTTTACATCAGCGTAAAAATGGATCGAGCCGATTATACGATCAAATTGTGTGGCGTGACAACCAGAGACAGATAACTGTTCGAGTTATCCACAGGCAAAAAGTCAATTAGAGATTCCATTATTGCTATCACTGAAATGCAGTATATGTTTCTGGATTGCTAACTCCAGAAAACAAGGGAAAGTGTTTAACATTGTAGAACAAATGTAGCGAAAGGAATCTCAGAACAATATTACGAGTTAATCAATTTGTGGGGAGAATTACGAAAATAGTTCCCGGCCCCACACCGGTAAATAATTTTGCTCTCAGTTTTAGACAGAAGACAGTTGGTATAGATTAACTTTACAAGGAGTAAGACCGCATAAGAGGTAGCATTAAAGAATAGCATAAGAAGCGCTTGTAACAGCTCATCCTAGATGATCATGTTCGCTATGGTACATTTGTTGGATATGTTTCGAGTCGATGTTCTCCGGTATCATACATGATCCGGCTCCTCTTCATGCAGCTTTTCATCATCAGGTTGAATTTTTAAGACCCATTTCACTTTGTCAGTTGACAGATAAACCTTCATCATTTTCTTGAACATGTAAAAATGTTCAATACATTTAATCTCTTTTGGCCGCTTGTTCCATATGAAGCCATACCCAAGAAGGTAGAAATTTCTCCTAAGGCTGGTCTTGAATTTAGGTGAAGAGAATATACATCCACTACCTCGCAGTTCATAAATGGTATTGTCCCGAAAGTGCAATTGATAGGTTCCAACATATACTTTCCACCACGCTTTTGTGAAGGCAGCACCGATTTAATTGCATTCTTCGTAACCACAGAAGTCCAAGATTCAGCTCCGTTCACCTATCTCTGCATGAAAGAGCGGTTGAATAAGCAAATTTGCGCTTCGTAAAGGCACGTTGAACGTTTCCAATGACTCTCAAGTCACACTTTTGCAAGTTACTAAACTTGACACAGCAATATTCCAGCAAAGGCCTGATAATGATTTTGAAGGCCATTAATCTGGTTTCGTTCAAGGTTAGCCGATGGCATATGAGCCTGACCGACTGCTTAGCCTTTTTCACGATATGATTTGTATGTTCGCTAAAGTTTAACGAACTAGAGTAACTTAAACCTAAGTCACCAACAGACTGGCTGATGGGAATGACTTCGTCAGGAAGTCTGAAAAATTCTGCTGCTATCTGACATGCATACGCCAGAGTACTACACTTCGATGTTGCAAACGTCATCCGCCACATATCAGCCCACCTCTCAATGGCTTTCAAGTCGGTTTGGATTTTGTTAAGTTCAGCGGTTCACTGAAAACCTGGGAACGTGTAAATCGCCTTTAGGTCATCAGCAAACAGATAAGGCTTGCCAAATTGTATAATAGAAACAAGGTCATTTATATACAATAGGAAGAGTAACGGACCTAAGACACTGCAGTGTACCACTCCACTGGTGACAAGACGAGGTGAAGAGATGTAGCCATTGATATCCACAACTTTCGTCCTACGAGGTACGCCCTATTAAGTAAGATTGGATCCAAGAGTGAAGCGGATTTGTCACACCGTACTTACTTGATTTATCTAACGGCCTCTTGTGTGGAACTGCCAAACGCTTTTTGCATATCGAGGAAGATGGCAATGCACTGAACACCTGGTCAATTGCTTCAGTTAGGTGGTTAAGTAAGTCAACTTGACGGATAACACACGAGTGGGACTTCAGAAAGCCATGCTGTGAAGGTGAGAGAACTTTGTGCGATAACAGGAACGAGACCAAATGTTTCTTAACGATTCTCTCTAGCTTGCTTGTGAGAGTGGCTGTGTGACTAACTGGTTGGGAGTTCCAGATGTCAGTTTTAGACCCGGACTTATGTCTCGGTACAACCGTAGCCGTTTTACAAGCTTCGGGATATTGATCAGACTGGAGAGACAAAGAGAAGATATTCAATAATCTAAGAGGCATATCAGCTCCACCATGTTTGACTAAAGCAGAAGAGATCCCGTCGGGACTAGGTCTGTAGGATGGTCGTAGACAGGTAATCACACTTTTTATCGTAGCGACACTAAGCTCGATCGCTGAGACTTGTTCAGAGAAGCTAAACGAGGTTGACAATTCCAGGGTTTCTTTTTCGAGATTAAAGGATTTAGCAAAGTATGGGTTAAAGGCTTCTGCTATAGCAACTAGGGAATCAATGCATTCGCCTTCAGACATGACGATATGGAAGGGTAGGTCAGTTTGCCGCCTCTCCTTTTTCTCAATAATGTAGTCACCATTTGACTTGTATTACTACTATTTACAGCACGTTGTTCTTCCTGCATCAGAAGTGTGTAGTGTTTCATGTGTGTCTCAATTTTAAGGCGTTGGAGTCTCAGTAATACGCTGAAGTCGTGAGTACGTTCAAATGTTCGAGTTAACACTCGTATTTTCCGCTTGTCCCTTGCGTTGTTAGCATATTTAGAAGAGGCTCTCGTATTATCACAGGAGGCAAGTATGCTTAAGCACATAGCCACATTGTCATAGAAGATAGCGGAGGCTCCCTTAATATCAGAAGAAAGAAAGAAATGGTCCCAATTTTGGACCCTAAGCAAAGCTGTGAAATCTACCCAATTAACATTTCGCAGGAAGTGTAGAACGATCGCAAACCTCACATGCGACGACTCAGCTATAAGTTTACATCCGACTATGTTGTGATCACATTCAGGGAGACCGTCAATTACATCAGTAACTATCTGGGAGGTGCCTGAGGTAAAAAGTAGATCTAGTATATTTTTACCCCTGGTAGCCACGAGAACATGTTGCTCCCAACCACCAATGATGACAAAGGTTATGAGCATAGCATGTTTCGCGTTTGTTACTAAGTTTGACTAACAGGTATCTGGTAGGTTGAAATCGCCACCTACGACTTTATCAAAATAACTAAGTTCCGATATATAATTGGAAAGGTCAACCAACTGCTTCTCATCACTGAAGCTGGCCCCGGGTGAGCGGTATTTGCAGCTGACAAGAGTCCGCTTAGTACCGAAGGACAAGAGTAACCAAGCGGAATCAATAGTGGGGCATATAAGTGGAAGCGTGAATTCAGAGACAAGGAGGTTCTGTGAGTAGTGAATTATGCAACCACCTCCTCTGCTTTGTTTTCGATCACGCGTAATAAGCTTATAACCTTCGATTGAAAGCAGCTGCCTAGGCATAGAATCATGACACCAGGTTTCAGCGAGTTAAATAATATCAGGTTTATTCAGACGTAGGAAGGTGCGGAGTAAATGAAGTTTATTCTGCAGAGAGTGGATATTAAGCATCATCAATCTTAAAAAGTCCTGGTGGTGTTCATCATTCTACCCAGTATTTACTCTTGTAATCACTTTAGTTCTAGAGCCTTCCTCAGCAAATCCCTTACCGTGAGATTTGCCAGTCCCATCGGGATTAGAGGGGGTGGGGGAATGCAAAAAGAATGCTGTGGTAATTTGGGGCGAATGAGTTTAAGTGGATTGGGTCTTGTTGCCGAAGCGCTTGCAGGCGTTGTGAGAGGACGAGACGGAAGAGAGTATGGATAGGGGCATAAATAAGTGGTCTGCGTTTTAGCGAGGCCATGTACAGGCCTGCCGGGAGAACAGCCTTGGTACATGGCTCGAAAAATGGGGAGGTGTGGCTTGCAACTCTGTGCAGCAGCATTATTATTCACGACTGTCACTTGGACACGGGGAGTCACCTTTCCAGCATGAAAGCCCCTGTTCGTTTTAAAAAGCTCAGGGCGTGGGCGATGACCACTGC